>NW_004624876.1:1632650-1656796 GCF_000247695.1 Heterocephalus glaber
GTTGGAGGCTGTTTTCCTTTAGGGCTTGAAATACATCATTTCAAGCTCTTCTTGCCTTTAGACTTTGCATTGAGAAGTCTGCTGTGATTCTGATGGGCTTTCCTTTGTATGTGATTTGTTTCTTTTCTCTCACTGCTTATAGAATTTTGTCCTTCTGTTGGGTTTCTGGAATCCTGTTATATGGCTGTGTGTAAATTGTTTTGATCTTCAAGCCTATTTGGAGTTCTATATGTCTCACTTATCTGTATGTCAAGTTCTTTTCCCTAGCTTGGGAAGTTTTCTGCCATCCCTTCTGTGAACAGTTTTTCTATGTCATCTGCACCCTTTCCTGTTTGTTCATTAACTCCAATTTGTCTTATGTTATTTCTTTTTGCATCATCTAGCAGTTACTGAATTGATTTCTTATCCCTTACAATTTTAAAGCAATTTATCTTTTTCTCATCATTAATTGCAATCTTATCTTCTATATCTGAAATTCTGTCCACACATTGGTTCATTCTGCTGGGTAGACTTTCAGTGGAGTTTTTAATCTATGGGAAATCTGATTGCATCTATTTTATGGATTCCATTTTGTTTCCGATGTTGGGATTCCATCATGTTCCTCAGCTCCTAATTTTTTTAAAGTGTCCTCTCTAGAAGCATTAATCATGTCTTGCCCTATGGGCACAATCTCTGCTGTTATCTGAGAAATTATTTCTGGCTTCATTTTTTTCCAGATCCTCTTTTGTTGCCAGTTCAGGTAGTCCAGGTGGTTGAGTATCAGATTGTTCCATCTCTTTTTCCTTTGGGGTTGCTGTAGGTGATGTGGAAATCTGTTTTTGAGGTTTTTTGACATGTCTTCTCATTTCCATGGGGGGTGATGCTGGTGACTGTGTAGCTCACCTCTTCTGCCCTGGGAGTAGTGGAATGGCAGCCAGGAAGCCTCCTCCTGGGCACTGAGATTGGCTCACCTCCTCTGCCCTGGGAGCAGTCATATGGCTGCCAGAGAGCCTCCTCTGGGGCACTGGGATTGGCTCATCTCTTCTGCCCATGGAGCAGTGGAATGGTGGCTGGGGAGCCTCCTCTTGGGCACTGCAATTGGCTCATCTCCTCTGCCCTTAGAGCAGTGGAGTGGTGGTCAGACCCCACTGTATAACTGTTTACCTTTCTTCCCAAGTACAGTGGTCTGGTGTACATTTATTGCAGAGAATCTCTTCACTTTTCCAGTGGGCTTCAGATTTCTTCAAGTAGCTGGCTCGCTGGTTGCAATTGGCCAGGGATCTCTCAGCCCACATGCCTCAGCTGCTTGTCAGTGGTTGGGCTGAGCCACCTCATCTTTGACAAAGGAGCCACCCTCATTGAAGGAAAGATAGCCTATTTCATAAATGGTGTTGAAAAAACTGGATTTCAACCTGCCAAAACTTAAAACTAGACCCATATATATCACCATGCATTAACTAAATTGAAGTGAATTAAAGATCTAAATATTAAAACAGAAACACTAAACTTGCTGTAAGATAAGTTAGGTAGAACTCTTGAAGACATTGGCAAAGGAAAAGACTTTATGAACAAAACCTCAGTAGCACAGGAAGTAGCATAATGAATCAACAACTGGGATCTCATCTTATTAAAAATCTTCTGCACTGAAAGAGAAACCACCAACAGAGTTAAGAGTTAACCTACAATGTCAGAAAAAAATTTAGCAGCTGTACCTCAGACAAAGGACTACTATTTAGAATATATAAGGAACTGAAAAAATCAAACCCTGCAAATTTAAAGACTCAATTCAAAAATGGGCATCTTAAATGAACTGACATTTCTCAGACAAAGAAATAAAAGCAGCAAATGAACATATGAGAAAATGTTCAACATCATTGGTTAATCGAGAGATGCAGATGAAAACAACAGTGAGATTTCACCTCACCCCAGAAAGAATGGCTGCTCTCATTAAATTAACCAGTAACAAATGCTGGCAAGGGTGTGGGGAGAAAGGAACCCTTCTCCATTGTTGGTGTGAGTGTAGAATGGTACAATCACTGTGAAAATTAGTATGGAGATACCTCAAAGAATTAGGACTAGAGGTCCCATTTGACCCAGATATTCACCTGCTGGGTTTCTTCCCAAAAGAATTGAAAGAATTATACCACAGTGATATATGTGCACCCTTGTTTATAGTGTCACAGTTCATATTAGCTAAAGTTTGGAAACAGCCCAAGTGCCCATTTACTGGAAACTGAATAAAGAAGATTTTTTTATATAAAATGGAGTACTACTCAGCCACACAGAATGACAAACTAGACACATTTATAGCTAAATGGATGCATATTGAAGCCATACTCTTAAGTGAAATAAATAGGACACACATGTGTAAATATCAAAGAGTTTCTCTAGTGTGAGAAACCAAAAGTGTAGGTAAGGATTAAAATTATTGAAATGAATAATTGATAATTTGAAACAGGAAGAAAATTCCAATATGGTAGCGGAAGTGGGAGAGGAAGGGGCAAGGAAAGAAGGGAAAGATAAAATCATGAGAAAAGAAATAAATGGAAACAGAATTTATATAAATTGGGAAGGTTGCAGGGTTGAAGGGTGCACAGGTAATGGGGAAAAATAAGAACCAAGATACATCATGTACAGGTATAAGCACCCAATGATGAATATAAATGTATTGTATACCTAAAAGTTACCAATAAAAGAATGTAAGAAAAAATACACCTATGTAATACAAAAGGTTTCAAAAGACACATCAGAAAAAAATTTTCAGACTAGGGGAAATATTAGTGTTGTATTGTGTGTAAAAAATTATCTCAACTCTCTATCAGAGATGTAAAGTAATTAAAAATATTTGCCACCCATTAGATTGTTATATGTTTTGTGGTAATATGGACACCAGGCACATTATAGAAAGTAAATTCTTTCAATCACTTTTTAAAACCTTTTTGGATTTAGTAATAGAAGAAACATACAGCCCAAGTTCCAATCATTCCACTCTAAGGAGATACTGTCTTATGTTTCCACAGGAAGACACATACGAGAAGATTGAAACAATTTTACTAACATAGCACATATTAGCTATGATAATTTTAATCAACATTAGAAAGGCCTTTTCTGTCACCATGCAAAACAAAGAGAGAGCATTGAATATAAATGAATTCTTGCCAACCCCAAAAAACTGATTGAATTTCTGAAATATGACAGAGATATTGAGCCAGAAACAAAGCACACATTTCTCAAATTTAAATTTTAACAAATACATGAAATTAATAAACTATATCTGGGCTATTAAAAAGATGCATGTCATAGGACTAGGACAGATGAGTGTGGCAAAATTTATGATACTATCAAATAATAACTTTGTCATTTTGGTTTCCATGGTTATATCACTTCATCATTTACTGACTACTCCTCATCTGCCTGTACTTTAAGTAAACATTTGTGGTCCACTCAGAGAATCCAGAATAAACCAACCCTCTGCATATAGTCTTTTCCTAAAGAAGTAACATTTGCCAATTTGTCACGTAGGTCAATATTCACAAATGAGAAGGGTGGGATGTGGACATATCATTTGGAGCAATATCATCCAACACATCATAGAGATGTCCTCCGTCTTGCTCAATGCAAATTCCATTTTCCGCTGAACAAAGGAAGGGCACTTGGGTTTCTGTCTCTAGGAATCATCTCTGGGTATGGCAAATGCATCAGCTGCAGCCATCTGGAGACCCAAGGAGAACTAGTACTATGGGGTCCAACTCATGGAGGCCTCCATAAAACCCACTCCCGGTTTCAGAACATTATTTCCCTCTGAATTTCCTGTAAGGAAAGACAACTCTATAGCATGAATATGTTAGAGTCACGGTTCTTTTTTTGTCACTTCACTCATGAAATTAAAAATGCAATCATCTCAACCACGAGATTATCTGATTATGCTAAATCATCTTTCGAGATAAAACTGAGTATGCTGGACACTAATATTGCCTCAGAGTGATACAGTTTACCAGTAATCACTGCCATTTATTACTAAGATTGGTTTCTAAAGCTTAGCTCTCTCTTCACTGTGTTGCTGCACTGGAGTACAAATGACATAGCTCTGAGCATGCAATGAAGCACAATGCCCTCAAGGTATGACTGTGGTATCACTTAACTTTCCTGATCTGTCCACCTTCCACCACTTTCCTTCTGCTGAAGCTGAGCCATATAAATGGCACTAAGACTCCCCAGAATTCATAAGCAACTAAACTCAGTTTCTAACAACAACCAATAACAAAGCCAAAAATTATAATTTTAAATTGAGCATCCAAGTGTGATAGCAAAACCTGTAATCTCATCTACTTGGAAGTTCATACAGGCAGTAAAGAAGGTCAAGGCCAGCCTGGGTTATTTAGCAAAATCTTGTTTCAAAATATAGTTTTGAAAAAGGGATGAGGGTGGATTTTAGTGGTACAGAATTCCTGGATTCATTAAAACTGCAATCCCTAGCCTAGGATCTGATACTGTACTTGAGCAAAGGAATTGTGTTTAGAAGATGGAAGCTGTTTGTCAAATATCACAGAATAAAACAAAAAAAGTTTCAAGCCAAGATGAACTGTACTTTTCTTCTATTTCATCTGATCATTTTAGAACTTGATGATCTAAGAGACATTGTGACACATCAGAAATTCTATCACTGTTACCTAATGTATTGGTTACTTTCTCACTGATAGGACAAAAATACCAACTCCTGGAAATTGAAGAAGGTGAGATTTTTTTTGACTCACAGCTTCAGTGGGTTCCATCCATGCTTTGGCTCTGAGGCAGGAACAGCACAGAAAGGGCCATGTAAGGAAAAGCTGCTCATGTTATGGTGGTCATAAACCAGAGGAAAAGGGAGGAAACAGGTACAAGAATGCACCCTTCCAGGTCCTACCACCAGAAACCCTCCTAAAACCAGATCCCACCTCCTAAGAGCACAGTTACCTACTGAAGGCATCAATGGATGAATACACTGAAAAAGATGATCCCAACACCTTCCAAACACCTGAGACTTTTGTAGGACTTTGTAGACCTAAACTGTAAACCTTACTTTAGACACCCAACTCAAAAGGAAATGAAACCACATGGAAGAGAATTTGTTCCATGATGAGCTCCCTCAAGGCTCCCTTCATGTCCCTATTTCTCAAACTGTAAATAAAGGAGTTCATCTTTTGAGGCACCACAAAATACATCACTGAAACAACTGTGGTATCCCAGGTGAGTCAGTTACTGCAGTGCTAATGTCCTCCCTAAAAGTTGTTCCATAGAACAAGGAGACAACAGACATGTGAGAGCCACACTTGGGAAAGTGTTTATACTTTCCTCCTGGAAATGGAATCCTCAAGACAGAATACACGATGTGAAAATAAGAGAAAATGATTCCACAGAGAGGAACACCAACAAATATGCAAGCCAAGATATAGATGAGGATGGTATCCAGCAGAGTATCAGAACAGCTTGATGATCTGAGCAAGTTTGCAGAAAAAGTGTGGGATTTCCAAGAATGTGTTGAAGGACAACTGCAGCACCATTAGACTGTGAAACAATGCATTTAGCATGTTAACTAACTGAGAGGACACAACAAGGAGGATACAGAGGTGGGAGTTCATGATAACTGTGTAACTCCATGGGTGGCAAATGGCCACATAGTGGTTATAGGCCATCACTTCAAGGAGACTATTTTCCAGAAATAGTAAAGCTAGAACAAAGCTGACCTGGGTGAGGCAGCCTTTGAAGGTGATGATCTGACTCTGTGTTTTGATGTTCGTGAGCATCTTTGGAATTATAGTTGTGCTTATACAGATATCAGTGAAGGACAGGCTGGAGAGGAAGAAGTACATGTGGATGTGGAGTTGGGAGTCAGAGCTGATGGACAGGATGATGCAGGTTCTTGAGCACTCTTACTAGATACATGGCCAGGAACAGGCTGGAGGTGAGAGGCTGAAGCTCTAGGTAATCTGTCATTCCCATGAGATGGAATTCTGAGATAGCTGTTTGGTTTATAGTTTCCATGATCTCTAATGATCTGGAAGAAAATATGCAGTGGACATAAAATGAAACCACTTCTTATTTACAAACAACAGGTGCTCACCTGGAAACATGGAGAGAGAGAAAAAAAGTTAGAATTGTGGATTTATTTTTGACAAGTTTATCTATGAGCAGAATTTGATTTCTTTTCCTTTTGGTCAGTTGTTTATTTAATTAATTATGTATTAAATTATTTATTGATGGTATATGTTGGTGGCACATAATAATTACATTTATTGGACCAGGTATTTAGCTCAGTGGTTCTGCCCCCTGCCTTGCAAGCATAATGACCCAAGTTCGATCCCTGGTAACAAAAAATGAAAATAAGAAAAATAATAATTACATTTATCTTGGGTAACTAGTACATATACATATAAATTTTGATTATTTTTCCTTTCCTTTCCCCTGCCATTTTATCTGTCTTCTTCCCTATATTTATTTACCAACTTCACAAATTTGACCTGTATGTTTTCATACCACCTCTCTTTCGTGTTGCACTTTAAAATTCTTATATTTTTTGTTTCTCATATGAAAGAAACCATGTGAGTGACTTATTTCATTTAGTAGCATGCTCTCAAGTGCTATGCATTTTTCTACAAATAAGCCAAAATTATCTTTATGGCTGAGTAGTACTCTATTGTGTAAATACAGTACATTTTCTTTATCCATTCATCTGCTAATGGGCACACACGTCATTTCCATAGTTTAGTTACTGTAAATTATTGTGGTATAAATACGATATGTATGTATCAATCCACTATGATGACAGTATATCTCTCAGAAAGATTCCTAGGAGAAAAATATCTGGGTTTTAATTCTTTGATTCTCATTTATGTAGAAACACATAAAATCAAAATCTTTGCTCACATTTTCTCTTCATTCTGCTTGTCTCACACCTCTAACTTCTGTTGCCTTGATAGAACAACACATCTTCATACTTTGTTGCAATAACTGGTATTGTAACAGAGAATAAAGTATGGATATTATTCAGAAATATCTCATGCCTCAATAAAAAATAAAACAGAGTGAACTTGTCTAACTTATTTCTAGAGCAATGGTTTCCAACATTGGCATGCTGCAGAATTACTGGAAGGTCTTGTTCAGTTAAGAATGTTATGCATTCTACCAGCTTTTGGAATTATGGAAATACATCATGGACACAAAATATATTTTAGAAAATACTGAGTCCAAGCTCTGATGATCTAGCAGCTGATTTGCATATCTTGAAAACTCCTGATAGGCCAGAATTAACATTAATAAATAACCGTAAGGGTCTCATTATTTTCCTCAAGAATTTTAAAAGATTATACATCAGTCCAGCTTAAACTTTTCCTTTGATTTTTATGTATATCTACTTCTACCCATAAAGACATTTGCTACAAGTAGAAGGCACATATTGAGGTGACTGGGAACAGAGATTAGAGAGCAGTGCAGATCATATTCATCTCATAAGAATCTTCCATGCAATCTGTTCCAGCGATTAATTCTAAGGAAAATTGGGCAAGAATATGAATGACATACTTTCACCTTAAAATAATTTCTTCCATTAATTAGATAAGTATCAAAAATAAGTAAATAAGTACCGAATATTTAAACAAAAGAATGTGTGACATTGACGACTCCTCAGAAAAATATGGGAAAGAAATAAAACAATTTATTAGTATCTGGAAGATGGAAAATTACAAGATAACCTAAATTAGAAAATCAGTCTTCTTAGCAGAAGTGTTCCTGGAAAGCAGAGTTCTTCATTTCTTTGGAAAGAGTGAAGCAACTATGACAGCAATGATGACTTGGTAGCATGTTAGACTCACACACTTTGAAATTATTCCAAGCTCAAGCCCTACCTCTGTGTTGGAGAACAAACTTCAAATGGATGAGGGAGAGTGCCCTCAATTCCCTAATGGGAGCTGCCTAGTGGATGTTTTCATTAGCTGTATGTGATAGTAACTTCACTATTTAAATTTCTTCAGGCATAATATTGCACATCTTAAATATGTACAGCACTATTTGTGCAAATATAGTTCCTTTGTGCAAAGAAATTTGAACATGTAGAAATATTTTTGTGATGAGAAATGAATAAGCCAAAAGCAGCCAGCAGATTGATGAGTATGTGGAAAACTTTTAATGTATAATACATATGAATTTATCACATATATGATATATATATATATAATATAGAAAAAGAGAGAAAGGGAAGGAGGCAAGGAGAGAGAAAGAATAATGAGAGAGCGAGCCAAAAACTATACATCACAAAAAAACCATGTATACATATTTTAATACTAAATTTATTGAGATACAATGAGATTAATACTAGTTACTTCTGGCCTCTACAGTTACAAGAGGTGCTCAAGTAGTGGCCATTATCTTTTGGACATTTATTAGTATGGTGAATTGTGAATATATATATTTAAAATCTTCCATGAGCAACAGCACATGGTCTTCTAAGGCCTCAGAAAGAAATGATAGTGTACAGAAGCTTAATTATAGGAACAAAAGACAGAATATCTGTAAATTTATAAATACAGACAATAATTTCTGTACTGGAACTACTTCTGGGAATCTGTTACAGAGAAAAATAGAGAAGGAAACATACAACAATTATGTCAACATTTATTTTGACCAGAAATTGTGACAATATATTATATATAACAGTGATACTTAATAAAATAAATAAGATACATTAATCACAAATATCTCTTAGTATATACACTAAAAATGTTATATCCAAAATATTGTACCATGAGAACCTTTTAAGTACTTTCAAACCTGCACTGTTATGCATTTTCACATTACAGATGTTGGATGCAGAAGAGAAAATAGAGAGAATAATACGATTGGCTCCCCGAGTGTAAAAGACTCATACCTTTGATCAAGCTTGCTGAAATATGCTTATGTATTTTTATTTATGAAATGATAGAGGTTAATTAAGGCACCTATCAAAATCAACTTTCACAAATTGATTTTTTCTTCCCCAGAGAAATTATTACCCAATGTGATATAAATATTCTTCCATGTTTTATATTTTGTTTGCTTGTATTTTACCATAATACAAATCTTCAGATTTGTCACCTTTAAAATTTTTAATAACAAGGATCCTACTTTATACATTAGTTATAATTGTCATACACAGATTATTTATTTTTATTAATCTTGCTATCTTTAGTTCTCCTTCATGGATTTAAAATAGCACAGGGTTCTACTGTATTTTCACAACATTATTTCAGCTTTCCCTGACTGATGGATGCTATGGTTACTGCTTTTAAATCCCCACATATACAACTCCAAGCTATGCATGGGGACCCCCAGTGAATCCAAGATGGCAGGTCTTTTGATAAGGTAGAAAATAAATAGAATAAAATACCAAAGAGATTAATTCTGTATGGCTCATATTTTATCACTTCATTTAAAAAGAATAGGCAGATGTTTTATTTCTTAGTTCTGGAAAGTGTTGACACGCGGTCATGTGCTGTTGTTGCTATTAATTACACTGTATCTGCTTCTTCTCTTTAAAATATTTGGTAACTTCAGAAAGCACAAAATGGATATTGGGAAGCTGCCAAATGAGGCTTTCTGTGACTCCAGTGCCTTCCTCAGAATCCTCACAGTCCCCCTCCATGGATACAACAAAGTTTTCTATATAGTTATGGATAAAGAAATTGAACATCATGTAAGAGACAAAGTTATTTTTATGGGATGAATTCTGTCTGTTTTAAAATTAATACGTTGAAATCTAACCACTAATACTGCATATTGTGACTGCATTTTGAGTTGGTTCTTTGAAAAGATAAGTAATTTAAATTGTGGTCCTTAGAGTGAGTCCTAGCCCAACACAACAGTGGTCCTTCTAAGAAAGAGGAAATTAGGGCACAGACACAAAGTGAAGACCATGAGAAGACACTGAGAGAAGACAGCCATCTTTTGATCATGGTGAGAGACTCAGGAGAACCCAACCCAGCCTACAACATGACCTGTCAATTTCTGGCCCCTGGAATTGTGAGGAAATAAATTTCTGCTATTAATTTACTCTTTATATGGTATGTTATTACAGTATCTGCAGAAAAATAATCCATTCAATAAAATTCTCCCATCACCTCCAAAATATTCACGTAAATATTGCACTATTTCTTGAGAGTCATTTTGCTTAAGAAAAGGCAGGTTTCTGTTCAGGGGAAAATGATAGCTCTGATTGTGAAGCAATGATAGGTGCCCAACAGAATGAGAGCTGGGTGAGCATTGGTAAAACTAAAAAAGAAAAGTAAGAATGTGTCAAGGTAACAGGCTCATGGAAGACCTGTTTCTCATTCTCTTTTGCATGCACTGATCTCACTGGCTGAAATTGAAACAAATCATTTGTGTTCATGCTCAAATCATTGACTGAATAAATAGTTACCTGGTCACTTGGACTGGGAATGATGCTCAGCATCTCACCCAGATGTGGAAGGCAGAAGATCTCGTCTCAGGAAGAGCAGTGGCAACAACTGAGCCAGTGGTGTCCAGATCAAGAAGGATCATCTTTTGGAGAAACAGCAGCTGTTGCTTCCTGACTGGATGGGGCATTTGTGTGAGGTTTCTCCAGCTGGCTTCTACAGTCTCTAGGTCCCAAGGGCCTCAAAATCCAATGCTCCTCATTAGACTAGAAATGTTACTTCTACTCTGATCCCACAAGTGCCTGTTCTTGAAGACCAACTCTGCAGAGGAGAGGAACTTATAGAGGTTGCTTTTTTGACACCTGAGTTGAAGTCTACCCCATCCAGTTCTCTCAATCACTTCTCCTCACCCCCATTTCATGTACCTTGTACATATAACAGATTGGACTTTTCTAACCAAGCTCAATCTCCCTCAATCTCCCATTCTGGTTTTGTCTATCCATTAAATCATATCAGGAAGCTTAATTGAATTTGAGCTGTGGAAATATAGCTTATGTGTAGGTATACAATACATAATTATAAATATAGCTTAAGATACAGACATTCTTCTTTTAATTGCCAAATTCTGTTGCTGAAATTGTTTGCTAAAAGAGGAATGTCTATAGCATGTACATGACAATTCTCACAACAAAGAAATGGTCAAAGGAAAGTCCAACTTGATGATTTTGCTTTTAGTTGCATAACTCTTACATGCACTACTGTAATATATAACAGAATATACTATCATGCTGTACATAACAGTACAATCAGCAAAAATTATAGTACTGTACAAAAACATATTGAGATTCTATAAATAAGATGTACAGAATTGTACATAAAAGGAACATTGCAACTCTCAATGCTGGGCTGCAAGTCTGAAGAGTCCTTCAAACACAAGGGTTGTTAAATGAAGAACATATGTATTATAAGTGTATCAATATTTCCTTTTTGAATAGGTAATGTTTTGAATTATTTTTTGGTTTTATCAAAATCTTACATGAACATGAAGCTAGAAATATAATCACATCAAATAACAAATTTTCATGGCTTTCACATTTTTAAGCCAAATGAGTTTTGTAAGACAGGTTACAAAAAGGTGTGAAGTTAATAATTTAAAATCAGAGTAAACCTACTTCCAGGAGTGCAAAACAGAGTTACAGGTTATTTTCAATACAGGAAAAATTAAACTTTTTGCTTTAATTTCTTAAAACTACTAAGACAAAACACTAACTTGTATTTTTATTCATGCTTCATACTCCTGTGTAATCTCTCCTAAATCTCAAAAAATGAAAAAGTCTCAATCAAAGGTGCCTCAAAAATCATGATTTAATAGCTTGTTCTGAAACTTCTGAAAGTCAAATGAAGCCTACCATGATGAAAGTATTGTAAGCCCCAGAATAAAGGAACTCTGCAAGCCCAGTAGTGTCCAACAGTATTTATGAAAAGAATAATAAAAAGATATTGGTTCATTCAAAATAGTGATTTCTTCAACCCAGGAAAAATAGGAGCAGATTGCTACTTAAATCTGAAATATTTAAGCAAGTATTTTTGAAGAATATCCTGTCATTATCATTTTGAAGCCCTCAATTGTTTGCTTGCACTGTTACCCATAAGTGGCCTGATAAAATTCCTGGTTTCATTATTGTAACCATAGTTACCAGAATATTCATTACCTTGCTAAAGCAGGTGCTGAGGAATGCGTTGGGAACTCCAGTTCTGTTTTTTGTTCATTTGACAATGTTTGTAGCCATGTTGGTTGTGCCCTTTTCCCTTGTCTTTCTTCCTCTATTGACCTGGACCTAGCTCCATGAGAGTCTCTCTGCTGTGGTGTAGGATCCTCTCTGCTATCTCTTGTGCCTCTTGGCTCCTCTCTCAGTAAAGAGTCATTTGTGCTTCTAATAGGTAGTGTTCTTTTCTCCTTTGGTGGTGATGGAGGACATCACCACCCTCCCTTCCTCCTGTTCCTTTTACTGCATAGAATCATAAGTGTACACTGCCTGGTGGAGTACTGCCATACTTTCTCTGTCCTGTTGATGCATCCAGAGTATAAACAGTCCTCACAGGCAAGCCCTTGTGCTACATCAGTTCCCTTTGAGGATTCTTATACCTTGTTGCCTTGTTTCGCCCTTAACCTATGGATTTTCATATTGCCACATAAAAACGCACTTTTGTTCTGAAAATGGGAAAAGTCACTTTGAACTGCTGTAGCACAGACAGAGCTCCTTTTTCATTAAAGTCCGTGAAAGGATGCATTATTCTTTCATCCAAACTGACTTTAGCTCTCAACCCAGGGCATAACAGGGGCTGGCAAGCTGGGCCCTTGAGATCAGTGTGAAGCACTTTGAAAACGACTAGAAATGCATATGTGTATTAATGTATCTTGAACATTAATTTTTGTTCTCTATATTTGGTACACTATAGTGAATCCATTTTCATTGACATTGCTGACTGCATTTTTAAAAAGGGAAAAAGGATGAAGAGGGGGAAGGAAGGAAGAGAAAGGGGATTTAAAGAAAAAAAGAATTGAGAGAAAATGGTGGGCAAGGGATTTAGCTCAGTGGTTCCGTCACATGCCTCTCAAGCGCAAGGTTCCAAGTACTACCCCTGGTAACAAAAAAAAGAGAGAGAAAAAATGGAAATAGATCTTTTGCAGAGTAGAAAAAGTTGGAGAGAGGTTAAGGGAAGAAATAAAGCAGCAGTTAATCTGTCACCTTTCACTGTGTGAGCTAGAACGAAATTGAGGGCCAACCCAAAATAAGTCTGCAGTAAATAAACCCTTCAATATAGGAAATTTACCCTTTGGGAAAATGATTTAGGAGGGGCTGGGGAGGGAGGGATAGAGAGCTAGAAGGAGAGGAAAAGGTTAGAGGAGTGGCTAGATGACATGGGAATATCACACAAATTTTGGGAAACTGTTGAAGACAGGGGAAAAATACAGACCCAAAGAATAATGACAAGAACAGAGCAAACTAAAAGCAATAAGGAAGTTAGAAACTGCATTAACTTTCCTATAAGAATAGTGACATTCTGGCTGGGGATTTAGCTCAGTGGTTTTGCGGCCTGCTGGACAAGTGCAAGTATCCGAGTTCAATAACTGGTACAAAAAAAAATGTATAGTGACATTGAAGAGGACAGAGAGAAAGAAACAATTCAAAATAGGACAGGAACAGAAACAAAGAGGGAGACAAATGTAGACAAAGAAGGGAGAGAGAGAGAAAGAAAAAAGAAAATGAAAAAAAATACATATATACATAAAAGGGCTTCCTCAGGATATGTCTCTGTTGTCCTGGTAGACAAAATGGGCAGCAGTGTGCAGGTCTAAGTTGATTAGTCTCAGCCAGCCAGCTGCAGTCTACTGAGATTCAGGTTCATTTCTGCCTGCAAGGCCCAAGTTGAGATCCCTGACCTCCTGCAGGATTGAAGTCTGCAAGGTTCTACTGCAGGGCCAGCTGTCCTCCCCCATAAGGGATTCTGAGTTTCTATGAGAGGTGCTGATCCCATCAACTTACCATCCACAGTGTTCCAGTGTGCCTTTATTGCAGAGATTTTCTCTACTTTCCCAGTGGGAATCAGTTTTCGTTGAAGAACCTCAGAGAGTCCCTCTCTGTTGTTCATTTCTGCTGTATCTTCTGGGGCTTATAACCATGGCTTTTATGGTCCCCCAGAACCTCTGTAGTGTGGATTCAGATACCATGGAGCCTGCATGGCATGCTCTGGTGGTGCTGCTGCTGGCATCTGCACTATGGTTTCAGCTCCAGTGGAACATTCTTGAAGAGCCCTGTCGTTGCTTTTCTCTGTATCCTAAAACTTATGGAGATGAACACAGTCCCTCAATTGAGAAGCTTAAAAGTGATGGATTTAACTAGATTATGGTATGCCAGGGGACACAGGGCACCACTCAACCATGAAAGACAAGGTGTGTATCTTTACCTTAAAGAACAGCAGAAGTTAAGGAATGATTAGAATGGTCTGACATGTCCACATCTGTGGCATGTACTAGTTGGTCATGGTGTTCCCAGAAGTGAAATAAATAGGAAGCCTACTAAATTTTAGGACAAAAATCACAAAAATCTACCTTAAATCATAGCAACAGAGAATCATGGTCCCCGAACCAATTCCTAGACTTCAGCCAGTACACAGACCCAGAATCCTTTGAATAAAGGGGGCATTGGGTCCTTCAGAGGAAGAGCTCCCATACAGTACCAAATATATATGCGTCATTCTTTCTCCCATCCATCCCCAAATAATTCTTCTATCAAGGTAACCATACTTTGAGGTAAATGAAATAATTATAAATTATAGGTACTACTGGAAACTGATTCTAAACCACTGATGCCAAGAGACCCAAAACATCATCAAGGCTCCCCAATAAGACTAGGAGCATTTGGAGGCCAGGTGAACAATAGAATTTAGACAAGATCTGACTCACAATGGAACCAGTAGGCCTGTGAATCCATTCAGTGTTCATTTTCCCAGTTTTAGAATGCATTGGGGTAGATATACTTACTACTTAGAAGATTCCCCATACTAGTTCTCTGACCTGTACTGTGAGGGATATTGGGGTGAAAAAGGCTAATTGGAAAGTATAAGAGTTTCCACTACTTGGGAACATAGTACATCAAAGCAATATTGCATTGCTGGATCGATTGGAGAGATTAGCGAAACTACCAAGGACTTGAAAAATGCAGGGATGGTGTTCGACACATCCACATTGATCTCTCCTATTTGACCTGTACAGAAGATGGAAGGATCTTACAGAATGATGGTGGATTACTATAAAGTTAATCATGAGGTGAGTCCAATTGTGGCTCTGTATTGGATTTGATTCCTTTGCTAGAGCAGATCATCTCCTGGTACTTGGTTTGAAGTAAATTTCTTTTTCTCCACAACTATTCATAAAGCCCACACAAAGAAATTTACTTTCTGCTGGAAATGTCAATACACTCTTGTTGTCTTACCTCCAGGAGCATACCAGTTCTCCAGTTTTTTGTCATATTTAGAAAGTTATTCATTGTCTTTCTTTTCCATGAAATATCACACCAGTCCATTACATTGATGACATCACATGAGCAAAAGTAGCAATAACTCTGGATTTGTTGGTAAAGCATATATATGTCAAAGAATGGAAAATAAATCCACCTAAATTTGAAGGGCCTTCTATCACAGTGAAATTTTTAGAAGTCATGTGGTGTGAGATAGGATATGTTGCTGCATCTGGCACCTTCTACAAAAGGGAAAGAGCCACATTGTCTTGTGGCTGTATTTGGATTTTGGAAGCAACACATTTATCACTTGGGTTTGTTACTCTAGCCAATTTGCCAAATGACTAAGATGGCTTCTTCTTCTGTGTGTGGCTGAAAACAAAAGAATGCTCTGCAACAGGGTCAGGCTGCTATGTAGGCCTCTCTGCCACTTGAAACAATCAAGCAGATATAGTAACACTTGAGGTGTCATTGGCAGATAAAGATGTTGTTTGGAGCCTCCAGCATGCTTCTGTATTGTGTCACAGTGGAGGCCTTTAGGATTTTGGAGAAAGGCTGCACTATCATCTGCAGAAAATCACTTTCCCTTTGATATACAGCTCCTGGACTACTACTAAGATGTGATAGAAACTGAACAATTTACCACGGGGCAACAGATTACTTTGCAAACTGAGCTGCCCATTATGAACTGGGTGCAATCTAATTCACCACAACATAAGCTTGGGCCTGCACAAGAGCCCATCATCAAATGGTGTAGTATATATGACCTCACGTCTGAGTAGGTCTGCAAGGTACAAGTAAGTTGCAAGAAATTTTCCAAACACCCATGGTTCATACTCCTGCTATACATCTTTCTGCCCTACAAAATGCACTTCATGGTATGTATTCTATGATCAGTTGTCAGAAAGAGAAGACTAGGTCCTGGCACAAAGGTTGTTCTGCACATTATACAGGCACCATCCAAAGTGTTCTGCTTCTGCACCACTGCCCCTTTCCAGGACATCCCTGAAAGACAGTGGTGAAAGAAAAACTTCACAGTGGGCAGAACTTTGGGAAGTTCACCTGGTCATATGTTTTGCTTGGAAGAAAAAATGGTCAAGTGTGAAGATATATACCAATTGATGGAGTACTGCCAGTGATCTGGCTAGATGGTAAGCGATATTGAAAGATCATGACTGGAAAATTGATGACAAAGACATTTAGGGAAGAAGTATATGGATAGAAATATTCATATGGTTGAAGATTGTAAAGATATTTGTGTTCCATAAAAATTCTCACCAAATGGTGACTTCAACAGAAGAGGACTTTTGTGAAGTATGTAGGATGACTCTTTCTGTGGATAGCAGTCAAGTTTATTGCCTCAGTCACCCCTCTCATTGTCCAATGGGCTCATGAATAATGTGATTATGTTGGTAGGGCTCAAAGACATGGCCTTTTACTCACCAGGGCTGACCAAGGCCAAAACCACTGCTGAACGCCTGTTCTGCTACCTGCAAAGATCAACACTGAGTCTCCAGCATGGCACCATTCTTTGGGGGTGATCAGCCTGCAACATGATGGAGGTTGATTATACTGGTTCGTTTTAATCATGAAAAGGGCAGTGCTTTGTTCTTACTTAACTAAACACTTATTCTAGTTATAAATTTTCCTTCCCTGCATGTAATTCATCTGCTATAACTGCCATCCATATCTTTACAGAATTCCTCATCCACCACTGTGACATTCCTCCCACCATTGCTTCTGATCAAGGAACATGCTTCATGGCCAATGAAGTATGGCAGTGGGCTCATGGTCATGCTCACTGGTCTTACCATATTCCTCACCACTGAGAACCAGTTGGATTGATAGAAAGGTTCGATGTCCTAGTGAAGATGCAATTACAGTGCCACCTGGCTGACAATACTTTGTAGGGCCCAGGCAAAGTCCTCCAGACTGCTGCATGTGCTTTCTATCAGCCTCCAATATATAATATTGTTTCTCCAACACCAAGATTTACAGGGCTAAGGCAAAGGAAGTGAGAATGGTACCATTCAAAATTATCCCTAATGACTCACTTGCAAAATTTTCACTTCCTGTTCTCAAGACTTTCTATTGTGCTAGCCTAGAAGACTTAGTTCCAGATGTGTAAGGCTTGTTCTAAGAGGCATGAAAATGATTCTACTGAACTGAAAGCTAAGAAGTATGCCTAGTCATTCTGGGATCCTCATGTATCTAACTGAACAAGCTATAGTGTTGTGGTGCTGCTGGGTGTGATCAATGCAAAGGGAATTGAACTACTATTCTATTATGAGGTAAAAAGAACACATTGGAACTGCAGGATATCACATAAGATATCTCTTAGTATTACCTTGCCTGTTATTAAGGTTAATGTGAAACTACAATGACCCAATCCAAGCAGGATAAGAGGCCCAGAACCTTCAGCCATGGTTCACTGTACTAAGTAAAGACTTGCTGTAGTGCTTACTGAAGGCCAAGTGAAAAAAAATGAGAAGTAGGAGAAAGTGGCTATAAAAACCACCTATACCAATGTGAACAGCTACAGAAACAAGGATGGTAATTGTCATGACAATTTCTATCCTATTTTTTAATATTCTCGTGCATACATATGAACACATACTAAACTAGTATCTTTATTTTCTTTCTTTTTACCATAATGTTGACTGACTTAATATTAGTACTTAATATTGTTATGTTTATATTACAATATTTAAGTTATGGAATCTCAGGAAAAGAGTAATCATCACCCAAAGAAAAATTTTGCCTTTTATTTGGGAAGAGAATTTGTATTCCTGTTTGCATGCAGAATAGTTTTATCATGTTAGGTGTAAGTAAGGCCTTGCTGTTGTACCAGAAATTACATATGGTTTAAGGAGATGTGTTTGATTGTCAAGTTTACAAGGGGTGAGTTGTGACTAAATGTGCCATGAGTCCTTGTTCAAAGCATCATCACTGGGTGGGAATTCAGGTATAGATTCCTAACAAGACAGGGATTTTGGGTGAGGTTTTTCACTAGCTGGTTCCTGTGGTCTCTATCCCTGGGTGCCCAATATCCAAAGCTCCACATTTGACCAGCTACTTCACTGTCATTCTAACCCCAGGAGGACACATTCACAAAGAAAAAGACTATGGAAGAGAAGAAATTAGGATGGATAATTTCCTTGCCTCTGCCGGCCATGTTTCCATGATTCAGTTTTCTCCATTGTTTATGCTCATTGAATTTTTCAGACTTTCTACACAGAACACAGAATTTTCTCTTATGTCCTATTGTTTCCTTTCATTTATAGATGAAGGATTACCTCATCCATAATATGTGGAAGCATATATCCTATTGAAAGTGGGAAAATTATACATGTGTGTATCAATAATGAAGTTATAAATTTTGTTAAAATGCAAACACTTGGGGTCCCTTTTCCTATATGGCAGAGATGCTGATTGACCCTTAATTATTTTTTGTTTAACAGAGAGTATTCTAATCTGTTTTCTATGAATACTGTTCATGGCCAAAAATGTGGACAGTACCATGACTGCCTGTTTAGCACCTGGTAAATGCCTTTAGCAATTTTCAGTAGTTTTTTTAAATAAGGAGCCTGAATTGAATATTTAGCTCTTCATTTTTAATTGCTATGTTAATTTAATTGAAAACTCAACAAAGCCATAGAGTACAATGTGTCTATAATATGCTCAGCAAAACCAATCAGTTTTCAATCATTATTTCTTAGCAGGAGATGGTGTTCCCTTTTAGAGTTGATTTTATACCTCATATCTTAAAACATCCATATTGTGTCTATCAAATTATTTTGCCACTTTTATAGTTTTTTTACACTTTCTGGTGCCTGCAGTACAGCCAACTGGTAGAGTGCTTAATGGCATTCACAAACTCCTGTGTCTAATATTTAGCATTGCATTACACACATACATACATACATACGTACATACAAAACCACCCAGGCACAGAACTGACTCTAGTTGTACATACAGTCATGGAGAGAAAGAACTGTGGAACTACCATTGTCACAACGTAGACACTATACCAAACTATGGATAATAGGACATAGTCACAGGACCACTAACAATTACAGAGACACTCTATTATATTCTCAGTGGCACACCAGGATGGGAGACAATTATCAGAAATACACATGCACACCTAGTTTTCGGTGGTGTATTAATCCTAGCTAGTAATACTAGATATTCAGAAGACCAAGGCAGAAAAATTTCAAGTTCAAAAGTAGCCCAGGCAATTCAGAGAGACCCTGTCTCAAAAATTTAAAAAGGTCTGAGGGTATAGCTCAGTGATAGTGCACTTGGCTAGCCAGGCCAAGACCCTGAGTCCAATATCCAGGACTCCAATGAAAAATAAACTTTTCCTATATGAATATATAATGCACAATATTTACTATTTAAATTTGTGATGAGATGACCTTGAGATGATTTTCCTCAATATCTTTTTTTTCAATACTGAAGATTGAATACAGGGCTCCCCACATCTTAGATAAGCACTTCTACAACATTTTAACCTTATTGACATTAAAATCAGAAAGCAGAAAAATGTACAAACATATCAATGGGCTTGTAAACAAAGTCCATTTTTTCAGTGAGTAACTAATAGAATACGATATTGAAGAAATATGACAAAATAATACTGGTCACAAAACAAAAAAGTATATAAATAGGGCTTCCTGTGTGGGTCCTATTGGCTTATTTCTGTGAGTAAGAAAGTACATCTCTTTGTTTGTAATGCGAATTACAAATTTTAGGAGATTAGTTACCAAATAGCAGAGACAGAGCATATTTATTGGAGAAATTAGGGTGAATTTATGAGTGGTGCACTGTCTGCACTCAGATCATCAACTTGGAGCACTTCAAAGCTTGAGACAATCTTCTAAGGAAGAACTTAACGAAGCTCACTATTGGCTTGCTGGATGGATTTGCAATGTTCTCCATCTCATGCAGTATTAGATATCAGTAAATGAGTTCAGAAGTAGACACTGGCCCATGATGAATGAAGGCAACTGGAAACCTGGAGTTTAGAAATCAGAGCAAAGGCTGGTTGGCTGAACATCAGAAAAATAGGTGAGGAGAAGTATTGAGAAGTGCAAGCAGAGAGATTTCTTTTGGGGAGATTTTTGCAAAGGGAAAAGAGAATGAGACTGGCTGGAGCAGGATGAGAAGTTGAAATAAGGATTTTGTTTTACTTTTCCAAAGAAGCTTATATACATTGACTACTATTGGCAAAGGTCTAATAAATTTAAAAAGTGGTGGAGAAGACAGGAGAATCTACAGAGCTGTGACAAAGAGTAAATGAGCTCAATGAACAAATAGGAGCATTGGTCTAGAATGAGTACCTATAGAAATGAACACAGATCTCTCATGGAAAAAGAGAAATGAAATCATCTTAGAAACAAAAAGTAACTTAAAGTCATCAATAACATAACTTTCATTGGAATATCACAAAACCCAAAGGGTTTGATACAGTAATTTTTCCAAGCATCTGGGACACTCTGTTTCAGGGACAAAGGATCTAATCTAATCTAATGTTGTTAATTTTAGAGATGATGAAACCGTGCATGAAGAGTTGACATAAATTGTCTAAAGACACACAGCTACTTTATAGCAAAGGAAGAATTCAAACAAATGGTCTTGTTATACCATTTCAATTCTTCAGTATTATATCTCTGGTCTTGTGTGTTCAAAGTCATTGGTCAGACTTTCTGAATCACTGTCTATTTCTCTCTGGCATGGCCTAGTAGTGTAAGTACCTGGCACATTAAGGGAAAGATGATATTCTAGAAATAAGTCACCTTAGAGCCTCTATCATGTCCTTGTTTCTCAGGCTGTAGATAAAGTGGATCATCATGGCGTGACCACAGGGTACATCACTGAGGCTACTGCACTCTTTCTGGAGGAATGGGTACCTGTAGAGGTGAGGTATGCCCCAAAACCTGTCACACAGAACAAGGAAACAATATTTAAGTGTGACCCACAGATGGAGAGGGCTTTATATTTTCCACCAGCTGATGGAATTTTCAGGATAGAACAGACAATTTGAGTGTAAGAGAAAATTATCCCAGAGAGAGGAACAGCACCCAACAGGCCGGTCACCAAATAAACCAGGATATTATTGACAAGGATATCAAAACACACAAGCTTGAGAAGATGATCCAGTTCACAGAAAAATGAGGAATTTCCAGGTTTCTGCAGAATGACAGCTGCAGTGCCATAGAGATGTGGAACAGGGCATCAAGGACACTGATGAGGAAGGAAAGCAGAAGTAGCAGCCAGCAGAGTTTAGGGTTCGTGATGACATTGTACCTTAAGGGGTGAAAGATGGCCACAAAGTAGTCATATCCCATGGTTACCAGAATTCCATTGTCTAATCCAAGAAAAACCAAGGCAAACCAGATTGGGGGAAGCAACCCGGGGAAACAAAGGAATTAACAAGCAACCGGGAGCTCAACAACAAACCTGGCAAGGGGAAAAGGGGGAAAAAAAAGGCAAAAAAAGAAAAGATGGAAAAAAAAGAGGACAAGGGGGGGGGGAAGGAAAAAGCAAGGAAGAAAAACAAGAAGAAGAAGAAGGTCCTCAACAACGGGAAAAAAGAAAAGAAAAAGAAAAAGGCAAAAAGGAACGGCCGCAAGGTTGGAACCTCCGAAAACCCAAAAAAAAAAAATCCGCCAGTTCCGAAAAAGTTCCCGGGGTCAATTTTGGTAAAGAAGCCGAAAAAAAAAAAGAGAACGGGAAAGAAAAAAAAAATAACCGAAAACCCCCCCAACCTCACCAGAATTTGAAAAAAAAACAACCAAAAAACTTTGCCCCCAACTAATTTCCCAACCCCCCTCCCCTAACCTTTGGTGCCCCCAAAAACTCCCCAACCAACCAAAATTTTTCTATATATATATTTAAAAATACACACATAAAAAGCACACACATATAAAGAAGAAAGAATGGTTTGGAAACAAACATACATACAATAAATAAAAAAAAAAACATCCAGATAAAAGAAACCAAGCAAGAAGGAAGCAAACACACCAAACAAAACATATATATATACTCTCCAAACAAAGCAAGTCAAAAAAAACCCTCCCAGCCAGCTAAAAAAAAATACATAAATCAAGTTAACTAAAGAAAAAAAAAATGAATTTACTACCTACTGCATGCAAAGCAAAGAGACCCACGAAGAAAAAAAAAAAAACAAAAGAAAGACTGCCTCCTTACCAACCATGAACAAACAAACAGAGATAAAAAAAAAGACAGGCAGGGATATAAAAGACAGGGGAAAGAAAGGCAGTGAGCCAAACAAACCCTGCCTGATTGAGTAAGTAAAAAAAAAATGAAAAAAAAACACTCACACATGTATGTACTATAGATACTTGAGGGCGACAAAAAAAAAGACTAGCAAGCACTACAAATAAAAAAAAGATACAAAACAAAAACAAACTACTAACTAGCTGGCCACTCAATAATTCTGACTCCTGATTGTCCAGAAGCTCAAGTAGACTTAATCTCAATATTTCATAAATATCCTGCAGTACTTTCAGGTGAAAATCCATATTATCAGCCTATCTTTTTCTATTAATAACTATTGCATGAATCCATTATTTTATTGAGAGTTACAATGCTAACATTTGATCACATGAGTACAGATTTAAAAGGGAGAAGTAAATAATTACTTGCAAAAGTACTTAAATAACGCCAGGGATTTAGCTCAGGGATTCCTGTGCCTGCCTTGGAAACACAAGGTCCCGAGTTTCATTCCTGGTACCAAAAAAAAAGGACTTAAATATTAATAGGAGTTGATATAATTAATCTCCATGGATAGTTTTAGAGAAATCTACTTGCTCTTTTCTTTACATTTTAGCGGTATCCTTTTTTTGGTAATTTTTTCCTATAATTTTCCCTTTCTCATAATTTGTGGTAATAAAAATCCCTTTTAGCTAATATCATAAATCCCCCTTTTATTTATTTCAACCTAGATTTTTTATCTACATAGAATTAAGAAAGGAAATGTTACAAGTCCACTCTGGATCATGCCCTCCCTCCTAACATTTCTGGTTCAGTCCTCTCAGTCTCTGGTTCAGGTAGGATAAAGACTAAGCTCTGATCCCTGGAGAAGTCCTGTGTGGACCAGCCCAGGAATTGCTTTAAGTCTAGCCTATATTCCGTAGATTTCCTGAATTCATAAGAAATGAATCTTGGTATCCCAGAATAGACAATGAGGAATTGGTCTCATTCAGTCCCCATGTGGTATATTTATTTTGAAAAAAGAACATTATATATATATATATATATCTTGCAACCCCCCATAGCATCTTTATTAGAGCCTGTGAACAAATGTATAGAATGAAAAACTCACATGCTGATGAGGACTGATAAACAAATTGCTGGTACATTTCAAGGATTCTATGACTTTCTCAAATATTGCTTGAAATTTTTAGTGAGTTTGAAATCACATCATAAGGTAAGATTGATAAATAAGATCAGACTTTGGAAATAATATAAATGAAAATAATATAACAATGCTGGTCCTTGGAGAAGATCTGGAAGTATTATTGAAGTTCCTTCTGCTAGATACTAATTTGTCCTTATACTTACAACAAAATAAGAGTTTTTATTTTAAAATTTAATATTAAGATCTTATAAAGGTAAGATTTCAATGAAAGAAGGGCTGGGGATTTAGCTCAGTGGTTCTGGCACCTGTCTCCCAACCGCAAGGTCCTGAGTTCAATCTCCAGTACCAAAAAAA
>NW_004624876.1:1703525-1719759 GCF_000247695.1 Heterocephalus glaber
AGCCATACTCAGCCATCTCATCTTTGACAAAGGAGCCAATGACCCACATTGGAGGAAAGATAACCTATTTAATAAATGGTGTTGGAAAAACTGGATTTCAACTTGTCAAAGTTTAAAACTAGACCCATATCTATCATCATGCAGTAAACTAAGATCAAAGTGGATTAAAGATCTAAACATTAAAACAGAAACACTAAACTTGCTAGAAGTTAAGTTAGGTAAAAATGTTTTCTGATGACGTAGAAATTCCAAACCACCAAGTGGGAAGTTCAGTTAGTTCAACTGTTTAGAAAAGAGTTTTGAGGATTACACAAAAAAAGAAAATTTATAGTCTTAAAACTAATAATTTCACCCCAAGAATAAAGCTATCTTTCATTTTCATAAGGAGACATGTGAGAGAACATTCAGTCTGTTTATTCACAATGTCAGAAAACAACTACCTAAAATTCATCAATATTAGAAGGACTCATTTTTGTCACTATACATCACATTAAAAAGGAGAACCATGTAACTTAATGTATTGTTGCTAAACCAGATGACATGATTTAATATCAGATGCTTAATGAGGAAAATAACAAAAGTATAGAAATCATTCATCACCTTAAATTTATCACGGTCACAAAAAGCAAACTAATGCAATGAGTTATCTGGGCATTTTAAAAGGATGATCAAAAGCCATTATAGTAATAGGAAATTAGTTTTGGGGACAAATATGTAAACAAAAGTCATCAACCCTTGGTTGTATTAATCCAGTGCCTACCTCTACTTCTGTATACCTTCAAAGACTGTCAAAGTATACTTAGAGTCAATAAACTGGCATATGTACTTTCTCTGCAAAGACCTCTGTTGTACAAAAGAGCCATTCCCCTACTCGTGTTATAAATTCATAGTCACCATGCAATGGGATCAGGATAGGGAAGTATTATTTGGACAGACACCACATAACTCCAGTCAGAAATATATTTGAGTGACTCCATAGAGAGGTCTATCATCAATGCATTGAGAGAAGAACACCTAGTTTCAGTTTCTGGCCTCCTCTACATATAAAACCTGAGAATCATCCTTGGAAGAAGCACCTCTGAATAAAGTCCTAATCCTTGAAGCTATACATTCCCAATTTCTAAAGTCCTTATAATGAACAACAGCCCTCCGTATAGTCTAAGCATCATAGCTATATGGCTCCTTTTTATGAGAAATGAAGGCATTTATTACTGATGAAGTTCAAAATTTCAAATATCACAAGACTGTCTCAAACCGTTGAGGTAATATAATTGTGATAATTTTATAATTAATGAAACTGAGTAGAGTAAATGATAATATGACCCTTACAGAAGACTGACTGATTTCCCATGACAAGTCTCAGTAATTTCTTCATGAAGTATGAAATGATTGAATTTGCCTCATAGTAGGTGTACATGGGGGTGCATCCCATGTGAATCTAGCCATGAAGATCAAACACGGAAGCTAGCCCCAGATATAAACACCACCTTGATTAGATCTTTCTCTGCCTTGTCCACATTTTCCAACATTCCCTCTGAGGCTCAGCCATACAGAATTGCTAAAACTGAATGCCTAACTCCATTGCTACTTCCACAAAGTCCAAGCAACAAGATGGGGTTTAGAGATTGAAATCATTTCTCAAACATCACACCTCTGAATAAACAGCAAAATCAGGGTTGAAATCCACATTGCAAAGTACTCAAACATCATAGATTCAGGTATTTTGGCTCCTTGATATTATTGTAATTTAAACTTATTCTATAATCCAAAGCTCCAGGCCAATGACATAATCACACATAAGATATTACAACAATGTGACTCCTCAAGGCACTCTTCCTTTCCTTATTCCTCAAACTGTAGATAAGAGGGTTCAGCATCGGAGGGATCACAATGTACATAATTGAAGCCACTACATTCTTAATGGAGGAGTCAGCAGCTGCAGAATTCATATAGACTCCAAACCTGTCCCATAGAACAAGGACACCACTGAGAGATGAGACCCACAGAGGGAAATAGCTTTATATCTTACCCCCACTGATGATATCTTCAGAATAGAGGAGAAAATTTGAATACAAGAGAAAATAATCCCAAAAAGAAGTACACCAAAAAATGCGATGCCCACTAACTATACCATCAGGTTGTTGATAAAGGTATCAGAATAGGCCAGCTTGATGACCTGAGCAAGTTTACAGAAGAAGTATGGTATCTCCAGGTCTCCACAGAAGGATAGCTGCAGTACTACCAGAGTGTGGAGCAGGGCATTCACAGTGCTAATGAGCAGGGAGAGTAGAACCAGCAGGACACAGAGGTGGGGGGTGCATGATGACTGTGTACCTCAGATGGTGACAAATGGCCACATAGCAGTCATAGACCATCACTGTAAGGAGACAATTTTTCAAGCCACTGCAAAGCAGAGCAAAGAAGGCCTGGGAGAGGTAGCCTGTGTAGGTGATCCTCTGACCCTGTGCTTGGATGCTCACCAGCATCTTTGGAAGCACGGATGTGCTTACAGAGATACTGGTGAAGGAAAGGCTGGAGAGGAAGAAGTACATGGGGGTGTGGAAGTGGGAGTCAGAGCTGACGGTCAGGATGATGAGCAGGCTTCTCAAGATGGTGACCAGGTACATGGACAGAAACAGGCTGAAGATGAGGGGATGAATCTCTGGGTCATATGTCAGTTTCAAAGGATGGAATTCTAAAACAGCTGTTTGGTTAGTGAGTTTTAAGTAACTGATTAATCTCATAGAAAAGATGGTGTGAAAATAAAATAAAATCACTTGATTTTAGACAAGCAGCAGGAGTATGACATGGTGACTTGTTAGAAAGGAAAATCCTTGGTACTTTTTCAATCTCACTAATGAAAAGATATGGGAATGAGGACCCATGATTCAAGCCGATTTCATATATCTAAAGATTGAGAACCAGGGTTTTTCCTAAAAAATTATCTTCTTGTGTATACTATGGAACCAAAAGGCTATTCAGATATTTTTGTCACTGATCCCTTCCATTCCTCTTCTCTCTTCTCCTCCTCTAACTTCGATACACTTTATTGGAAACCAACACTTTTTCACACATTGTGTAAGCACTGAGACTATATGAAATAAAGCATCCAATTTCCATGAGAATTTGTTCACGCTTTCAGTAAAAATAAAGATGAGAATAAACTTATCAAATATGTCTTCTAAAGTCATAGTCTGTGGTGTTGGCATCTGAAGGGCTTGTCAAATTACTGTCAAGATAGTTGATGCTCTCTGATCCAGGAAATGAATTCACAAGGACATGTAATGGACATAAAGTACACTGTTCATGTTTGGCAAGCACTGAGTCAGAATTTATCTTGTCTAGCTGCTGGGTTGATTCTCATGACCAATTTCTGCCAATGTCTGCTAGCAGCATGAAGTCAGTATTGCTAAATGATCACATAGGTCTTTGAAATTTTGAGTATAGTTTTCATCATAAACACAGATTTTTTTGTTTCTCTTTCTTTCTAGGTATGCCCACTTCCACCACTTCTACAATTAAGCATGGAGGGAGGGAGAAATCCATCCAGGTAGACTTGAACAATAATTAGAAAAGGTTTCTTTCAAATTCAAGCCCATAAGACTCTCCCTGGAAGTGCAAGAAATCTGCTTTAGCAATAAATTCTAGAAGAAATGGGTAACCGTGTTGAAAATACTGTCTTATCCTAAGTGAATATTTTCCCTAGTGAGAGAGGTAGCATGTCATTACACAAAATAAACAAGTACTAGTCCCATGAGGGAAAGAATGAAATGCAGAGGCTCCTATGTAGACAGATTGAAATAAAAAGCAATTTGTTATTCTTCAAATGGCAGAGATGTCAAGATGACACTGACTTGGCTAAACAGGTTTCCTAATAGGGTCCCTGGAGAGCAAAGGTCTTCCTCTCTCGGGGAAGACAGAAGCAGTACCATGCTGATCATCATTTGATGTGACATTAGATTCACACACTCTGAATTTAATTCAGGATCTGGTATTTGCTTTCTGAATGAGGGAAAGTCTTCAACTATATAAGAAGCCAGGGTGTCCCCATGTGCTTAATGAAACTGCTCGATGAATGTGCTCTTTAACTGTACTTTGATAATCATTTCTCAGTTTAGAGTTCTCCACACATTGTGTATCTTAAATATACAGTTTTTCTTTAAATATACACAGTTTTTAAGTAAATTGGGAGGAAACTGCATGCAGATGTTTTTGATTGATGAGAAATGAATACAGCAAAGCAGTCAACACAGTGCTGGCAATTGGAACTGTGGTATTTATCTCTCCTGTCATGTGTATGATAATAGCAAACGATGGTGTTCATCCCATAGAAAGAATAAAAGTCGGGAGTAGGGGAGAGAGGAAAGACAGAACATCTCCAGCATATGAAATGTGCACTTCGGGGAAGTGTTTATGTGCTGCACCTTCCACTGGGAATATTGGTTTGCAGAAAAGTAGAGAAAGATGTATCAGTGATACCGAAATTCCTTTGGCATGGGCATATAATATCTAACACTGAAAATGAATTAAATGCTAAATTCATTAGACACAGAAATCACAAAACTATGACTACTTTAACTAGAAGCAAATGTATACATAAATAGCATTCCTTGAGAAAACTGAAAATATTTTAACCTTCCCAGATAAATGTGTTTTACTACAGGTTACTGAGGCATCAAGTAAAATCATGCTGGTCGGCATTCATCACTCACCAATTATAACCTAGTCTACTTTATGAAGGGGCAGGGGATTTAAAAAAGAACCAATCTGTATTATGTTCATGTAACCACTCCCTGAGATGATTGCAAACTGCATGTACTGCAATCATATACTAATAAAAAATAAAATAAATGCTATCTTAGGATAAAAACTCATAAACTTCACCATTTTTCTTTTAGACATCTTTAGTGCAAAAATATTTGGTGTATATTTGATACCTCCACTTTATATTCTTGCATAAACCCGATTTTTGTCTTTCCCCAGGGACACTACCACACTCACATGACATAATTATTCTGTTCACTTTTCATCAAATTGATATTATTCTTTCAAAAAATAAAAATTCCATAATATGTTTGGTGAGTTTTATATACATACAGTCTTATAGCATATGCTATTTATAATTGATGCTCCTTGGTAATTTTGTAAAATTACCTTTTGCATATTGAGTCCTTTTTAAATTTTTACTACTAGAGTATCCCATTGACTTGTCACAATACAATTTAATGTCTATAAGTGATAAGCCTTTTAACAGATAGGAAGATGATGGCAGATAGATATGTAGATAATAGACAGATAAAATAATAGTTCTATAGAAAGCTAGATGGATAGGTGTGACTACATTTACAAAATAGAGCTATGCATTTGGGGAACCCCATTACATTCATGATATCTTATCTTAGAGAAAGGAAGAAGAAGAATGCAGGAGAATATAGTTTACAAATTGTGTGTACTTATTACTTTATTTTAAAAGATCTGAAACAATAGTAAAATGTCCTAGGTTTTAATTCTGTAATGAGGTGAGTGGTATTGTTATCATTATTAACTCTAGTCACTCTGTTGTTCCTATGTGAACTATTTCAGAGTTTTAAGAAGCAGAAAAAGGAAAGGCAGTACCTCTGCATCTCTACCTCTCTACCCAGTGCCCTTGAATCACCTGCCAGAGTAGAACAAAAGCTTTCTTTATAATGGTGGATCAAAACCACCAAGATAAATCAAGGAGCTGATTGCTTTGAGCCAACTTCTGTATCCCCTAAAATTCATGTGTTGAAATCTTTATCCCTAAGAATATGGTGGTATTTAGAGATAATTCTTTCAAAAAGAACTTAAGTTAGAATATGCTCAGTAGGGTGAAGCCTAATCTGATAGGACTGGTATCTTTATAAGAAGTCACTAGGACAAACTCACATACACACATCCAAACACATACACACACATTGAAGATGCAGGGAGAAGATGGTCAGCTATAAGCCAAGGAAAGAAACCAACCTTGCTAATGTGTTGATCTTTGAATTTCTAGACTCTGTAACTGTGGAGAAAAAATTCTGTTGTTAAGTTAACCCATCTGTGGTCTTTTGTGTCAATAGCTCCAGCACTGTATACTCCAAATGAAACACCTTCCCCACCACCCTCCCCAAGTAACTTCAGGAAACTTAAAGATATTTTACAAGTCATCAGGTCTGAGAAGGAGCACGATTCTGCCCAGAATAAAATGGGCCTCATCCTCATGGAAAGTATAAGGAGAGCAGGAGGAGAGTGTGTGAATATTGGTGTGAGGGAACATGAGAATGTGCAACATAACAGACTGGCAGGGGTCACCTGGGGATTTAATTTGTTTTTTATCATCTTATGCATATAATGTCATCACTGCTTCCCCTGAGTGAAATTTAAGCAGAATACCATTCCTCATGTCCAAATCATCACCTAGGAGACTGGCTTCACTGAGAATGATGTTCAGCACATCCAGGGTATGGAAGGCAGAAGATCAGTTGTCAGCACTGGTAGACAAATTGACTGAGGCAGGAGGGTCTCACTCAGGAAGGTCATCCTGAAAGTGGGTTTAGGTGTTGTTTCCTACTTAGCCCGGTCTGTGGAGTGACTTGGTCACAGGCCAATTCCTAGTCTCTCCAGAGCACATGAGGGCCTCGATATCCAAAGCTACTCACTAGAGTACCTATTTTCCTATCGTTACTGTCCCAGCAGTGTGTGTCCTTAAAGACTGAGAGTACAGAAAAGAAGAAATCAGGCCAGCTGATTTCCTGTGATTTCCTGACCTCCAGTGTCATGTGTACCACCTCCAGTTCTCCCACGGCTTATACTCTGCTCACTTCTCAGATCTTGCATACATAACCTGTGTCACTCTTCCATTTTTTCTATAAACCAAGTCATTTATATTGATTTCACAATATTGGAAAGGTGTGAAAATACATGGGTATGGATAATATAATTTCTATTAATGAAACTCATAATTTTATTTAAATTTTATATATTTTGAGTGGTCATGAAATATATCTTTAATTTCTTAAGCCATTGAAATATTTCAGTATGATTCTAAGCTCCTAGGCCATATAAAAAGAGGTAACAAGCCAGATATAACCCGAGTCACAATTTGTTGACCCTAGTCTGAAAGAACGTTAAAAGGTACACTTCACTGAAGTTGTAGGATTCACCTGTGGTTTAAATATGAGCAGAAGTCTCCAAAGTTGGTTAACTTTCTCTAAAAAAGGTCTTTTTAAATATAATAGCAGTGTAAATATGACTAAGATGTGAAACTGCACTCATGGTATGTCCTCTTGTCATTGAATAGTTCATGAATCTTAATTTTTTTTCTATTTTTTAACATAGAGGATTCTAATCTATTTTTTATTATTAGTGTAGTCCCATTTGTCTATTTTTGATTTTGTTTCCTTTGCCTTGGGGTAATATATAAGATCTGATAGTATATTCTAAATATTCATTGAAAATGAATTGATATGCAAAATCCATTCGCCCTCTGAAACATTACTAATTGTCTTCCTCTTGACCAGGGACTCTCAGCCTTGCCACTATGGATAAGGTAATCAACTCTGCTATTTAGGTGGGTGGTGCTGCCCTGTGCTTTGTGAGATGTTCAGCAGCATCCCTGGCTTCCATCTACTAGAGGTCAACAGTACAGTTCTCATCCATAATAACCAAAAACACCTGCAGACTTTGGTAGCACATAACCTGCTGGGAGACAAAATAATCTCAGTTGGGAAAAATTTACCTTAGACTCTTTCTGCCTCAGATTATTAGAGAGCTTGACACCAGGGTTCTCATTCACATTTAACAAAGGGCAAGTCCTTCAAGAGGAGCCAAATGAAAAATTCATTGTGGTTCTCTCTGAGATACCTTCCCATGACTAAAACTCAGGCTAATTGCTTTTCCGGGCACAAAGTTCTTACCAACCGAGAATCCCCGGGATGGGTTATTCCTCTACAAATGGACAAGATTCACCCAAAAGTGGTCAGGTCTCAGAAGCTACTGTGATTAGCATAGCCTTTCTGAAGATTCTTCCATTTCAACTGTGCTATTTCTCTCAGAAAAGTAACAGCTGTCAATGAAATAGCTGGTGTCTCCCTAGCTTCTCCCCAACCACTACCGTGATGGCTGTGGCTGTCTTATAGACCCCATACCTGCTCCAGATGATGTCTTCTGGACTCCACCAGTGTAAGGAACAGAGGAAGGGGACATTACCAGAACTTCTGCAGCAAGTTCTAGTCTCCTGTGAGCCATGGCAGCACAAGGTGAATTACAGGAAAGGTAGAAAAATGAGACTGAGAAGCTGAGCTTTGGGTCTGATCAGTACTGCTCTGGACAGCAAAGACAAAAACCCCTAGCTTGCAGCACTTTTTATTCAGTACATCAGGAGAAACAAATGTAACAAATGAATGTGTAGATTTCAGTACATCACATTGGGATAAACAAAGTGTAACAAAAGACTGAGGGGCTGTGGAAATCTAAGAACAATGAAGATGAAAATTTGGTTCCTCCCAGGGTGTCTCCCACAGGTGTGGTCTTGTCCTGGAGCATTACAGCATCATGGGATCATTGAGGTCTCAATTTTGACCCTAGGACAAAATGGAATTATGTCTCAGAATGCCATAGCTGGCCTATAGGTGGAAGAACTAGGCCTAATCAAATGATATTTCCCTAGAATTATGTAGCATTGCTCTCAACACACCAGGCTCAAATTTAACCTAAGTATAGAATTTAATTTGGACCAATCAGTAGGGTCAGATCAGAAGGCTTGAGTTTAAACCAGCTTGGACTGATCAACAGGCTCAAATTTGGTCCAATCACAGGCCTGATGTGGCTATAGAAGCAGCAGTCCTCTCAGAGGAAGACTCCTGTTGTATTGGAACCCCGACCCCATGCTGCAGCAATTAAGCCTCACTTTGGTGGTCCTGTAAATCTGCTCACGATTTATTTCTCAGGTAGTGTGACCACAGAAGGTTTTGTATGGACAGGTATTGGTTTATAAGAAAGAACTAGAAACTCTAGGGGCTGTGATTCCTGAAGAACTCCAGAGACCTGCAGCAGAGAAAGATCATGATAGAGACCAGCAAGAGGCACAGCTACCCAATGTTATCTGGAATGAGTCAGCATTGAACTGTGGTGGGCAGCAGCACCCCACAGTGACAGAGACCAACAATTGGCAATGTTGACAGGCAGCATTCATCACTGACTCATGTCAACTGTTGACATCAGGGCCTCCAGCAGAGCTGAACTTTGCTGGCTCATGATTTCCATCTGAAAAGGGCAAAAGAGCCCTCAATTGCTTGGTGAGGACAGTAGTGGCATTTCCTGTGTTCTATTCATTCAGCCTCCCCCCATTATAACAAAATCTCACTATATTTCTCAAACAAGGAAATAGAAGTTAGAACAATACTGATAATTAAACTACAAAGAAGACTAGGGCCCCTTTTTTAAGAAATGGTGGAAAGAGGACTTTACAGATTTGAAGTATATCTGAGCAAAACCTGAACCTGATCAAAGACTCGTTGCATTATGAAAGAAAACAGCTACCTCTGGAGATATAAATGGTTTCTCACTTCCTAGTCCCAACATGTGTACCTCCCATTTATAAAAGGCAGAAATGAAAGAAAATAAACAGTAAAGAAGGAAGGAAGGAAGACATAAGAAAATAAGGAAGGGAAGGGGGGATGGAAGGAGAAGGAAGAAAAATAAAGGATGAAAAGTGAAGTAAATGGGAAAGGAAAATAGAATGGAAAGTAAAGCAGAAAGGGAAGAAAGGAAGGGAAGAGAAGGGAAGGAAAGGAAAGAAAGGAAATGAAAGGGGAGGAGAGGAGAGTAAAGGAAAGAAAAGAAAGGGAAAGAAGAAAGTAGAAGGAAAAGGGAAATGTAAAGGAAGAGGGAAAAATTATTCCAGAACACTACTTCCTGTGATTCTAATTCAAAGTGGTTCCATTTGATGTATTCTTTGCTCTTCTTACCCAATTTAATGACACAACATCTATCAGCCTTAACTATGCTTTACATAATATCAACTTGAACGTTTAAAAAATAAATATTGTTGCAGAATGTGTTGAACTTTGTTTGGAGATTGGAATTATCATAGAAGCTAAAAAATGCCACCTGGATTCAACCACCAGATGTTTTAGAACAATTAAAGAAAAAGGATAAAGGGATTGAAAATTATCAGGATATGTTATATGTGTGTATTGACTCCCCAAAATAGAAGTTATTATTATGTATTACAAGCTGGCACTAATGAAAGAAAGAAAGGAAAGAAGGAAAGAAAAAGCAAAAAATAAATATTTATTAGTTTTTTCTATTGAAGAGAAAAAAAATAATGCCTAACTGAGTGACATAAATGAAACCAAAATTGTAGTTTTGCAGTGCCATTTTTTTCACAATCTGGAGTGCCTTGGAGGAATGGAAAATGCCAGATCCAAAGCAGAAAATATTCTAGATAAGCCTAAGATACATTGTTGTGTTAGGTATTGCTAACAAAGCCTACTGCAGTCATGTGGAAGGATTCGGGGAACAGTTTGAAAGCCTTATTGACAAAATACAAGGCAATATCAGTATCATTTAGAAATAAAAATGGTAATAGAGAAACAGTTAAAAGATTAAAATTGGGCCAGGGATTTAGCTCAGTGGTTCTACCACCTGCCTCACAAGCACAAGGTCCCGAGTTTGATCTCCACTACCAAAAAACAAAATAAAATAAATAAAAGATTAAAATCCCTTAGTTTGTAATAATGGTTTTAAAAAAGAAAAAGAACACATACTCATTGGCCATCACACTTGGGAGACACTAGAGAATCAAGTCAATATTTTGAAACCTCATAAATATGGAAATAATCTAAAGACTCAAGCATTTGCTTCAAGTTTACAAAATAAAAAGTCATTCAGTCAAAGAGTTAATAAAAACAGTTATTTAGTGAAAATATATCTAATAAATGAATTTCTAAAGGAATGTTCTCATTTTTCAACTCAGCATGAAATTATGGATCTAGGCAATGATCCTTAGTGATCGCTAATGACATATGATGAGAGACAACAGAAAAATAAATATTATCAAAGAAAATTTCGAGCACAACTTATGGAGTATTTTTCCCTTCATAATTTAATTCTGAACCTAATGAATCATCTAGACCTAAAGATCAATTTACTGTAGGTGGGCATCATGGCACAAGCCTGTGATCTCAGTAGTGTGGGAGGCTAAGGTGAGGGAATTGCAAGATTGAGCCCAGCCTAGACAACTTAGTGAGAACCTGTCTCAAAATAAAAAATAAAAACAGGCTGAGGGTACAGGTCAGCATGAAAGCCATACATTCACCTCCCAGCACTACAAAATTAAGTAATTAACTAAACATCAACATATTGTTATAATTTAACAGAAGATGTCAAACAGTGACATAGAAAAATGATCAGCAAAATCTCGACCAATTTTATTCAACAAATAAATGCTTTCAGCAATAAACAAGAAGGAACTAAATTCTATACATTAAAAGAGATTTAAGATTATGATCAAGAGCCCATGAGATGCCAGTGTGGACCAGAGCGGCACAGGTGTAGGCACTCCCAGCCAGGGCCTTGCCCTGACTCCAGCCACTTGAGCCCAAAAGCTCCAGCCAAAAAGCTGCAGGGGAAACAAGCTGCACAGGTGCATGAACAACTGTCAGAAGCCTGCCCCATACCATCGGTGATTGCAGATCCCAGTGAGAAGAAAGTGTGTACCAGAGCAGCACAGATGCTGGCCCTTGAAGGTGGGGTCCTGTCCTGATACCATGGGTAAGTGTGTGCAGATCCCAGTTAAAAGTCTGAGGGGACCAGAGTGGTGCAGCTGCAGGCACTTCTAGCCAGGGCCCTAGCCAGACCCTAACTGCTTGGGCCAAGAAGCCACAGCCAAAAGCTGCCTGGAAAAGAGCCACACAGGCACACAAGCAACAGCTAGAGGCATGCCCCAATACCATTGGTAAGTACACACAGATGCAGCCAGAAGCCTGCCCAACCAAATGTTCAGGCCCCAGCCAAAGGCCCTACCAGACAATAGCTATGTAGGAGGGCAAGTGCTAGCCAGAGGCACGCCTAGATACTATCCCAAGTGTGCACAGGCAGTAGCCAGAATCCCACTCAGACAAAAGGGCAATGCAGGGATCTAGAAAGCCGCTATTCTGAACCCAGGAATTTGTGTAGTGGTGAGCAGGAGAGAAAAGTCCACTATACGGCTTGCTGAGAATTAAAGACTTCTGGGTGAGCAAAAAGTTGCCTCAATAAAGGCACAGCAGCTGCATCTTTTGAAATTAGAAGACTTGCAAGCAAGCCTCAAAACCAGACTTCCAGGTCACCTAAGGAAACCTCAAAGAGGAACAAGATGGAACAATCTGATACTCAACAACATGGACTCCCTGAACTGGTAACGAAAGAGGATCTGGAAAAAGTGAAATCAGAAATAATTTATCAGATAACAACAGAGATTGTGTCCACAGTGCAAGACAGGATTAATAAATCTAGAGCAAAAACAGGTAAAAGAAAAAGAGTAGCTGAGGAACACAACAGAATCCCAACATAGAATACAAATGAAATCCATAAAACAGATGGAAACAGATATCCAGGAGATTAAAATCTCCATTGAAAGTTTACACAGCAGAACAAACCAATGAGAGAACAGAATTTCAGATATAGAAGACAGGATTACAATTATTGACCAGAAAAAGAAATATTTCTTAAAAATAGCAAGGGGTCACAAGAAATCTATCCATTAGCTGATAGACGATGCAAAGAAAAATAACATAAGACTGATCAGAGTAATGAAGAAAAGGAGAGAGTGCAATCGACATTAAAAAAAAAACCTGTTCAAGAAGTAATGGCAGAAAGCTTCCCAAGCAGGGGAAAAGAACACCCCTTCAGCTCGCTGCCTGGCCTCTGCTGTTTCTGGACATTTCAAGCTGATTTGTGCCTCAGGGCCTTGGCCTTGCTATCATTCCATCAGATGTTCTTTCTGGAGCTTTCCCCAGAGTTGCCTACTCCTCATCATTCCTTGTTGACCAGTCGCTCTCATAAAAAAATACTGGAAGAGACAGCACCCAGCCGCAGGATGGCCAAGTGCACCCCGTGCCACCCTGGCCCCATCCCCGGCCCCGGCCCCATCCTTCTGGGCCTTGCAGGTGCCAACCTGCCATTCTGGTTCCTTGCACTGACTCCATGGAGAGTTTATCATTTGATTTCTGTCATGATTCTTGGACTTGTCATTATGCAAATAATAAAGGATATGGTTCTGTCTTGAACAAGAGGTACCCACCTTCTGAGAAGCCTCAGCAAAAGCTCAAAGTTATCAATTCTAAACCAGATGAGAGACCCAGACTCAGTCATTGCATGGCAGATTCATGGGTGAACTTCAGCATATTTCTTCAAGAAATGTCTCTTTTTAAATAGCAGAGTCCTGGAAGTTTTGTCTCCTGGTCTGCAGCGTGTGCACATTTTTTACAGTCTTGGAAAGTTATATTCCTGGGGTTATCCTCAGCTATCTCCTGTTACTGTTTGCATTTCTATGTCCACTGTTTAAATGTAATGATATTGGACAAAAAATATACAGCAGGATCAAGTCGGTTCAGTTGAAACTAGATTTTGGAATCAGAGAATATATTAATCAGAAGAAACTCGAGAGGGCTGAAGCAGACAAAGAAAAGAATCACAAAGATGACAGTGAATTAGACCTTTCTGCTATTTGTCCTAAGATCAGCCTTACGGTTGCTGCCAAAGAGTTATCAGTGTCTAACACACACATCTCAGAAGTATCTTGGACCAATAATGGGACCTTCAACCTCTCAGAAGGATATACTCCGCAGACAGATACTTCCAATGATCTTGACAGGCCTAGGGAGGATGTTTTCTCTCAAGATTTCTCAGATTTCCATCTGTAGAAAATGGCACAGGAACAAACCACAAAGATGGATTAAGCCTCGGATTGCCCACTGAGCAGAAGAGGAAAAAGGAGCAGCTGGACGGGGCCATGCAGCAACCAGAGAGAGGACTTCAGCAGCCGGGCTCACTCTTCCTCTGAACAGTGACCAAGCCCTTCAGTTGATGAGCAGCCTGGCTGGGGACATCATCACAGCTCCAGTGATGGCTACCATCAAAGACCAGCTAGGAGGGGCTCAGCAGGCCCTGGCTCCCGCTGCACCCAGCCTGAGCAAGGACACAGACACTGAAGAAGGGGATGACTTTGAACTACTTGGCCATTCGGAGCTGGATCAAATTGAGAGTGATCTGGGACTCACATAAGAGCAGGAAGCAGAAACACAGCAAAGCAGGAAGTCTATTGGCTTCCTTTCACATCTTCTTGGTGGCCATTAAGCAGGGACTAGGCTTGCAGCAGGCACAGGCCACCACCAAAAAGTTTCAACCCAGCAAAAGTTAAAAAAAACAAAAAAGAAAGAAAAATGGAAAAAAAAATTAACTGTAAGCTTTAATGATTACTTTAGATTTTCTTTGTCTTATTTTCCCCTCTGTGGTGAATTAATTGCATATATATCAGCCAACACTGATAGATTGGTATTTCTGATAGTTGTTTTTATGTAATAAGCATGGACTTCATAAACATATATACCATGTTGTCAGAAATATTAGGAGTTGTTTTTAAAGCAAAAAGAAAAAAAAAACCCAAACACCAAATTATTAAGATCCTTCTGTAAGTATTCTTTATAATTAATTTTCAAGCATGCAAAAGTTTATTGTAACTCATTAAAAATATTAACAATTAATTGTGAATATATGCTGTCTCAGCTCCCTTGTTCCTAATACTTGGAAATAATTTTTTAAAAAACTGGTAAATTTTGATGTAAAAAGACAGAAATTATCAAAGGATTGTTAGTTGAAAGACTTGGGAAATATCAAAATTAGTGTCCTAGGAAAAATTTTAAAAATAAGAAGTACAGATAGGCTGGGGCATCTCCCCATGTTTTCTGCAGTCGTAGGCATAGGCACACTTGAAAAGTGACGTCTTATTGGGTGCCACCGCTGGTCATATGAAGCATGGTCTTAACCAAAAAAAGTAAGTAGTTGTGTATCACATAGATGGAGGTTATGGTGTACCCAGAGATTCCGTTGTTTTGTTGCTCATTTTTGTCCTCTGTTTGTAATAGACATTGTGAGTGCAGATCTATTCTGCCTGCTCACACTCACTGCTCATATTTTATATTGTGTCATGGAAAATGTCACCTAAAATTGTGAAACTAGTTATGGATATGTTCTAGGAATGATGTCATCACCTCAATAAAGAAATAATAACTCTTGTTTTCTTAGTCTGTATAGATAGAAAAGATAGCTGGCTTTAAAATATTTATTTGCTATTGAAGTCTACCTATGTCACCTGTTTCTTATTGGGAAGCTAGAATATATTTTTTCCTTTGCCTTAAACTTGTTTAGATCACCTTTTAATGATCACATTTGGCTTACAGTTTTTAACAAAGGAATGAAAAGCAGAAACCAAGATAGTTATGTTTTTGTGATATAGACTTTTAGTAGTATTGAGGAACCATGTCAGTAAGTCTAAAACATCTCTTAAACTTTCAGGTATGGCTGGCATTTCTACAGATGCACAGAATCTGAGACTCTCAGAAAGGAAGGATAATCTAACAGTATAGGAAATCCGTCTTCCCATCCTTTCATTTCATGCCTTTTCTTACATTTGTAAAGAACAACTCTCGGTAACTAATCTTGTAATGAACCATCTCTTATTTATATTTTCTTTCTGAGGTATTAAATTATCTGACTGAATTTTGCCAAATGTTAAAGGGAAGAAAGTTACTGAAGACTTTCAACATTTGCTTTTGTGATTGACTATACTTACATGTTGTTAGTGTCTCCTACTATGTTTGATGTCCTTTATTGATGGTATCAAGTGAGCCTGTGCCTTCATTCTCTTGCCCATTTTGGTACAAATGTAAACCTGTGTTAGAAAATCTCTGAACTGTGTGGGTTTGGAAGAGTATGCCTGAATTCTTTTCAGTAAGAGTTTCTGGACATGAGGGAAAAATATAGAATCATATATTTATAAAATAGTCGCTACCAGGATTCTTTATTTTTAAAAAAATGTGTGTTTCTTCATTTGAAAAATATTCTTGGTTATGAGGTCAAAAAGTTTAAACATCATTTCAGTTTCTTCATTGAGGAGAAAATAAGAATTTCAATAACCAAATAATAAAAGAATATGTTATAAGTCACTGGACAAGCTTACAAGAAG
>NW_004624876.1:1746980-1775908 GCF_000247695.1 Heterocephalus glaber
TGTGCACTGGTTTGTGGCCTGTTAGGAATCAGACCATACTGCAGGAGGTGAGCAGCAGGCAGGTGATCAAAGCTCTGTCTGTATTTACAGCCACTCAGCATGGCTTACATTACTGTCTGAGCTCTGCCTCCTCTCTGATGAGCAGTAGCTTTAGGTTCTCATAGGAGTTTTAACCCTACCCTGAACTGTGCATGAAGAGGATTGAGGTTCCAGGCTCCTCAAGGCAGTCTAAAGACTGATAATCTATGGTGGAGCACACGTGCTGATGCTAACTCCAGAAAATGGACAGAAATAGTGATTAAAAGTAGCAGAGATGTCCACACAAAGACCATAATAAATCAATTGCTTGAAGACTCATACTAAAACTCGATCAGTGAGTGACAAGTGAAAATTAAGCCAAACTTGCTAGCCCAGGTTACAGTGGCAAGTGAGTTGATGTATTTCAATTTTACAACTGTATCTGGTGGCAGGGTTTAGGTCAGAATTCAACCCTAATTTCAGTTTGCATGAGACTTGCCCATTATTTTATTGACTTTATTCTGCATTATAGTGAGTTGTATAATTATTTCATTCTATACTACATTACAATAATAATAGAAATAAAAATACAACACAAGTTAATGCATTTGAATTGTCCCAACCGGCTCCTCCTCCCACAATCTGTGGAAATAATGTCTTCAATTTCTGGAAATTAGCCTCCAGTACCACAAAGCATGGGGATTCCTGCTCTACAAGAAAAATTTTATAAGTTTATTGTTACATTTCTTTTTGTTACCAGGATGGGTAGAAAGAAAAACCCAAGTCTTATGCTTTTTTTTTAAATCTCATGTTTTGCCACCATTCTGAAAAGTCATGGGTATTCAATAAAGGAAGTAGGAGTTAGAAGAGAGAGAAGAAAAGTAGAGGAAGAAGGGGGGGAAGAGAAATATCTGAATATTCACATGGGTTTACAATGTGAATTCTTAATTTTTCTTTATTTTAAGGCACTGTTAGAAACACTTTAGAAATACTAAGTTCAAGGAAAATATATGTTAAACATGGAATTCTGGTCCTTATTCCCAGAGAGCATACAACAGACATCCATAGTGATAACAAGAATTTTCATTTCTATCATGTCCAGTAGAGTCTGGTACTCAGCAAAAGACCATTTGTTTCATTTTATTTTTAACCTATCTTCTGTACAGATTCACCAACAACATGAAATTCAAAAACCGAACATCTGTCTCAGAATTCCTTCTCCTGGGACTGACAGATGATCCAGAACTGCAGCCCCTCATCTTCAACTTATTCCTGATTATCTACCTGGTCACCATTCTGGGAAATCTGCTCATCATCCTGGCCATCAGCTCTGACTCCCACCTCCACACCCCCATGTACTTCTTTCTCGCCAACCTGTCCTTCACTGACATCTGTATAAGCACAACCACCATCCCAAAGATGTTGGTGAATATTCATACACAGGATCAGAGAATAAGTTACACGGGATGCTTCTCTCAACTTTGTTTTGCATTAATTTTTGGATGTTTAGAAAATTGTCTTCTTGTAGTCATGGCCTATGACCGCTATGCAGCCATTTGTCATCCCCTGAGGTATACAGTCATCATGCACCCCTGCCTCTGTTTCCTGCTGGTTGTACTCTCCCTGCTCATGGGCATTGTGCGTGGTCTACTCCACAGTCTGGTGGCACTCTCACTGTCCTTCTGTACAAACGTGGAAATCCCACACTTCTTCTGTGAACTTGCTCTGATCATCAAGCTGGCCTGTTCTGACACCTTTATCAATGCCATGCTGATATATTCAGCAGCAAACATATTTTTGGTGTTCCTATCATTGGAATTATTTTCTCTTATGTTAAAATTGTCTCCTGTGTTTTGAGAATGCCATCAGTGGGGGGAAGGTATAAAGCTTTTTCCACATGTGGGTCTCACCTCTTTGTAGTTTCCTTTTTCTATGGGACAGGTTTTGGTGTGTATTTGAGTTCTACATTTAGTAAGTCTTCCAATAAGAATGCAGTGGCTTCTGTGATGTATATTGTGACCCCTCAAGTAATGAACCCTTTTATCTACAGTTTGAGGAACAAGGAAATGAAGACAGCTCTGAGGAGTCTCATTACTTGGAAACCTTTTGTATGCTGGGGTCATGGGCTTTGAGTTAGCATTTCTACAAAAACACAAAATGAGAAAATTACAGGCTGGACAGAAGCCTAGCTCTGTGTCCCTAAGATCTTCCAAAGTGCCCATGTAATATGATGTCTAAGGATATTTCAACTTGTACTTTGTGCTTCCTTTTGATTATACAATTCTGTGATGTTTGACAAATGATCTCAACCTGCAAACTCTGTTGTGTTGGTCTGATTCATTTAAAGAATGCCATGAATTGAGTCCTCAGTTTTTAAAATTCTTTGTGCAACTGTTTAGCAGAGGTAATTTTGGAGTAGTTCAGCTAATGAAAGCCTGACTGATATCTGGAGACAAATTTCTGCATGGTCTCATAGATAGAGCCATGATTGTTTTTTTTTTCCCACATGATGCTAATGAACTTGACTGTTATATCCAATTAATTACTGATACTTTCTTCATGCAACTGCATATGTCTGGATCCATATTAGCATCTTCCCTACTCAATGTCATTATTTTTCCAATTCATATAATAAGATTACTTATCAATAGTTCGTGGTGCTTTTGTGATATTTTAGATTTTGGACCTTATTAGAGAAAATACTTTACTTCTCATATGCAAAAGAAATCTTTACACAAATGTGCTGGAACTATCAAAGGAATTATTGTTCATTATTATGATTACACAAATACCATGACTACCTAGTGTCCAAGATTAGGTCTTCACAGAGAACTACATGATGTGGCTTCATTCTAGGATTGGTCTCACAGTCATCGGGTTCTATAGCTTGAATCTGAAATGTCCCTAAAGGACCATGAGTTAAAGGTTTGTCTGCACCATTTGATGATTGAAAAATTATTGTGCCTTTAAGAAGTGGTACCAACTGGGAGGGAATTACCTCACTGGAGGCATGACCTTAATGGATAATGGGAATCAACACAACTCTCTCTTACATCCACACTATTATGAATATCTATGGTCTATCACTTGCTCCTCATGATAATATCTTTGTTCTTCACATGCCCAAAAGCAATCAGGCCATCTGACCATAGACTGAAAACTCTCAAACTTAGAGACTAAGTAAAGCTTTCTTTTTTTAATATTGATTAGTTCAGAAATTTTGCTACAGTAATAGAAAAGTGACCAGCACATCAGGTAGCTGCAGGATATGGTGATGTCAGACCCAACTTGATCCTAGAGACAGGAAACTGAGTGGCCTTTCCTTGGTCCATTAATGATAGGTAACTCTTTGGAGTAAACCTGCAGATACTTCTCTTTTTTTTTTTTTAAACAAAAATGTTTATGAAAGAACAGGCAATACAAACATAGAAACAAACAATCCCATCTCATTCATATAACATATAGATGACACCACCTTCTCTATATAACATATAAACCATCCCTCCTCATTTATATAAATATATAAATGACCCACTTATAAGGGACCATTCAGGCTTTGTAAGTGAAAAAAACCCTTGCAGATACTTCTCTTATGTGTTGAATGGTGGCCCTGAAAATGATGCTTCCATGCCTTTATCCCTCTCATTTTTGTAACTGTGATCCTCCATGAAAAGAGGGTGCAAGCTACTCACATCAAGAGAGGATGTCATTGTCCTGGATCATTTGTTTCACTACCATTGTAGTCAGAAGGATTGGTGAGGGAAAACATTAAATACAGGACACATAACTTATAAGGTTATTTTATGATAATTACCTAAAGAGTCAAATGCAAAGGATTGCAAGGGATTAACCACACACTAGAAGCCCAAATGATTCAACTGAGGGCCTAGATCCCAGCTGTTCCCCACACAAGTCCAGCTGAAGGCCTAGAGTCCATGGCAATAACCTCCTTGAGTCCAGCCAGTGGTCTAGAGTCCATGGCAATGTCTCATGCTTGTCCATATTGAGGATCTGCACTTGGAAGGCCCAAAGGACAGTGGTGAAAGCCAGAAAATCTACACTGGTGAGATGAAGGATTTGTGCCACCAGGCTGAGGGATCCACATTGGAGCCAGAAAGTGATGCTCATGGCAAAGATCAGAGCTTCCCTGATGAAAACAGCAGTCATTCCCAGGAACATCGAGTCCTCTGAGCTCCTCCTTTGATGAGAACATCCCAGTTTACATCAGGAAAACCACCCTCAGCAAGCTTCTCCTAGCAAATCAACAGGCTAAGTTCTTTCCCTCCAGCTCTCTTTTTATGGCTATTGGTTATAATCTTCAGGTGGATCCTCCATGCCCATACCATACTGATTTAGTTCACCTGGGCATTACAAGTTGATCATTAGTCAATCCACCACAACTACTAAATGCAATTTCACATATTAAAAGACAAATTTTGAGAATCAAATTGGGTTAACACAGGCAAATTTGATTGCACTACAGTACATGTACTTATTTGTAGGTCTCTAATGCATTCTCACCATTTTATGTGTTTGTATAATATTTTCACCTAATAATTTTTTAATCTTCATAAAGATTCAAGGTTATAGACAGATACTTGAAAGTCCCTCCTCCCAGACCTGCAGGCCCACAGGCCCCGCAGCCCTGCACCTGGCCCTGCTCCTGGCCAGAACCACAGAGTCCAAGTGGCCTCCAGATGGGCCAGGGCTGGCCCAGCCTAGACACTAGTGCTCAGTGGGTTAAGCCAGCTGGAGCCAAGTCCGCATGCTCTGCCCCTCCACTCCCCACTTGCAGCCTGAGCAGGCTGTTGCCTAGACTGAGCCAACTGAGATTAGCAGAGCTTCCAGAAGCTGCACAGAGGAGGGAGGGCACAGGAGCCAATCCACACAGAGCCACTGCCCCAGCCGTGGGGTGCTAAGCCCCCTGCTCCCAGAATGATGTGGTCCTCCTGGGCGCAGTGGGATTTTTTTTCTTTTTTGGCTGTGTGTGTCCAACAAGTGCTCTGTTCCCAAGCCAGATTCACTGAGTTCCCCCAGAACGTGCCAGCCACAGAGGGGTAGAACATGGAGATGCCCTGGGCCTTCCAGAGCAGCACTGCCTGAGTCTCCCTGGAGTTCCAGTGGTGGTTCCTGCAAGGGCCCAGGGACGTGGAGCCCTAGGGTGACCTGCAGGCATAGCTGTTCTCCAACCAATACCCTGACCTGCATGAGACCAAGATCAGTAGAGTGAAAGTCCAAGGTAATGGCATCTCCCACAAGCCTCAGATTTACAAAGTGAGGAAAAAAGATGAAGTTCTTTATGAGTGAAGGGTGATGGAAGCCAATTATGGGGAACTTTAGGAGTACAAGGCCCAGGCCTACCTGAAAGTCAACACCAACCATCATGCCCACAGGATGAAAGCCTTCAAAGCCTTCCCCATGTGTCTGCAGGACACAAAGCCTTTAAAGAACACCTCTGCCACCCTCCCTATCCTGTCCCACAGCTCTGCCAACCAGGGAATGCACTCCACCTCCAGACCGCAGGCCTTGGCCAGAATCCCCAAGCAAAGTCGACAATCAGCAAAGAGCAAATCACCTGTAAAACCTACAGAGTGGACAGCAAAGTTGACCCTAAACTCCAAGGACTACTCAGCAACCCCTGTACCATAATTACCTACACCAGGAGCTCCTGCATCAGAAGCATAAATGAAGAGGCTATCACACACTTTGTTTCTAATGTTTTCTTTAGCAAATCATTCATCTTTCATTTCAATGAAATTAGTGAGAAGCAATAGGACCTTTTCTTGTTTTGTTTTGTTTTTTTTCATTTTGGTACTGGGGATTGAACTCAATACCTTACACTTGCGAAACAGGCACCACTGGAACCACTGAGCTAAAATCCCACCCTCAGTAGGACCTTTTCTAATAGCAAGGCCAATTTTTTTCTCTTTTCTTTCAGCAAATAACATCATCATCTCTCTGACTGCTCAGAGGTTGGCCAAAGTCATCATGTAGCAAATTTTTACTGCGGATACCACTGATTTCTTCCCAAAGGACCCACTGTCAACTGCAGAGAAACAGAGATTAGAAGTCTATAGAACCAAAACCATTACCCAACAAAACCCCTTCTGAGGCAAGAACAAAATTGTCAATGCTGCAAGTCAACAAGGAAAATGTTGTGTTAAACATGGAGTAATCATGGAGAGTTTACTTTAAACCTTTTTCTTGGAGTTTTTTTCTTCTTTTTCCTGATCCCAGCTCCCCTTCTATGGTGGGGAGTCCTGCTCATGGCCAATCCCTGTCCATCCTGGGAAGTTTCTATGAGTACATTTTGAGCCCTCTATGTTTCAATGTATTTTAATTCATTTTGCAATTGTTGTATATGCATATATCACAAATTCTGTAAATTGCTTTATAGTATTTGTGATATACTTCAAAGTAGATAGACTATGAGCCACATGCAAGCTGATTTTTATCATTCTGTATAGTAATATACACATATGAATATCACTATGTTGGGCCACCAGCCTACTTCTTTTGATAAATTGTTTGTTTTTCATTTATGATCCATGTATCATGTGAATTTTGTAGTGGATCCTTTCATCTCTGCAAGTTTGACAACTTCAGATGGTCCCTGCTGTCCTCTGCTTCCTCTTGGGAAATGGATATTCAAAACTGTATCTGTCTCTGATGAATTAATTTTGTTGTCTGTATGCTACATTGGAATTTTCTATGTTCCTTTATGTATGATGTTCACCGAAGTTGGGAGCCTCCCACCTGGAGAACACACTGGTTTTGATAGCTCCACCTGTGTTATCATCATTCTGTTGCTCTACAGCAAAGTCCCTTCTAGAAATTCTGTCTCACAGTAAATGTGGGACAGAAACTGACCCATTGGTCCCTGCGTTCATGGGAGAAACCTTTTTCCTATGACTAAAATATGCTACTTCCTTTGACTTGTATGAACTTTTGTAGCTTTGTCATTCTGTTATTTGGTACTAATTATATTTTAATGTCTCCTAATTAAAAATTAAAATTTGTTGCTGGCTAAATACAATATGCAAATGATGCAGATCCCCTCCCAAAGAAGATGTGTGTTCTGTGTTCACTAATGAATTAGGATTTCAATATTCCATCTCTATTTTTGGCTTAATAATAATTCAAACTACTTTATTTAGAACATCTTTTTTACTCTGGGAAAGAAAAATAGAAATATTAATGTGTTCCAAATACACCAGGGAACAGGAACGACTGGAGTGAGCAATGATCTAAGTTTCCTACCAGAGCATCTTCTGCTTTTTTTCTGTACAAAGCCAGAAGCTCACCTTCATGGGGCCAGTCTTCCTTGCCTCAGCCCTAAGCAGAGGGTGAGAGGGCAGTGAATGCCTCTCTCACTCAAAGGTAAATGCATTGACTTTCTGCCTTCAGTTACATTAGGGTGCATACTTTAGTAATATTCTTCACATTCTCTTCTGAGAAAGAATGTTTCATGCTACATATTTTTCTTGCCATTTTTCTTGTTAATTTGGTTTATTATTTCAGTCTAATGAGAAAAATAAAGGTTTTGATTGCAGTATTTTATTAGGTTAGGAATGTATTTTGTTTGAAAGATTAGTACTTGCAAATGCATAACATAAAAAGATAAATGTCACCTGTGAGTCTGTCTGAGCTTGAAGGATGGCATAGATTAAAGCCTCGGAGTTCTGATTCAACTCAGTCCAGCTGGGAGAATGCAACAGGCCTTCACTCAGTCCAGGAAATGAGATCACTCAGCACCAAGCAGCACAGATTGATACCCAAATCCACTGTTTCACCATGGCAGGGACAGGTGCTGGTATCAGAAGAACACTCCCTAGACTCACTGTATGAGTGTTGAAAATAATGTAGACATATTTGTCACTGTGCTCCTGAGTGTAATTCACTGGCCGCTTTGAGCTAAAATATAGCATGTTAACTCAAAAAATTAATATGGAGTATTAAATATTAGAATGGAAATGATAGCACATAAAGGAGACCATCTAGTGGTCTGCATCTAGTCTTTCATTTTGGGAGGTAACTGTATGTTATGGCTATGGAAATGAATAAAGTTTGAAAATAATTGATCTGGCTTCTCAGCCTTATTTCCAAGCTTTTCCCACATCTTTCAGGAGACGAAATCATGAAAAGTTGAAATGCTTACTTGAATTCAAACCAGATCCTTTGTCCTCTCTCAAAGACATGTAGACTACTTACAAATAAAACAATGCAAATGAAATTACTTGAGGGTAAAATAAAATAAAATTTCCTGCAGCCAATGTTCTTAATGCAGGTTAATAAACAAACTTGGTGGACTCTTCAAGCCCAGTGAATTTACAGTCAGCCATCTGCACCCTTAAACAATTTTTTTGTGGTGTTTACATTGAATAGATACTATTAGAGATCTTCAGATGATTTTAATTACATAGGATAATGCATGTGTGATATATGCAAATCCTGTACCGCTTTATATAAGAGACATGAGCATTCACATATATGTCCTTCCAGAAGGGCTCATCCAACCCCTCCCCACAGGGCCTGTAATGGCTCTGGTTCTGCATTTTGCATATGTATATTTGTCTTATGGGAATGGTCCTTCACATTAATTGATTCTGAAAATGGTTTACTTATCATTTGCTGGCCTGGGAAAAGAATAATTAGATGGTTCTGAGCACATATGAAGACCTGATTCCTTTATGTTTGAACTGGTTTGCCAAAAAATTCTTTTTTTTTTTTTTTTTTTTTTTTTTTTTTTACTGGGGATTGAGCTCAGGTCCTTGTGCTTGTAAGGCAGGCAGCAGAACTACTGAGCTAAATCCCATGCCATAAAATTCTTGGAAGCAAGATATCTTCAAGGAAGTACATTAGGACACACATACATGAACATATCTGACAACAAAAATATTTAAATTCGCAAAGGATATCCTTTAAATTTGATATAAACAATATGGAGTAGTAGATATGGAGTGGTATTTTGTTGAGTTATTATTAAAGATGCAAATATAATTTTTCAAAGGACATGCAGCTATCATTCAAATAAGTGGTCCTGGTATTGATTGCATGTAAAAAAAACCCCAAAATATTAAGTACAACATAGTATTAGTTTATATAAGAAGAGACAATTACAAAAGTAAATGTAATGTTTGTGAGATAAAACATAACTAATAACTGTAGTTTGGAATTGAGACTATGCAGTTACAGAATATGTGTACATAATTTTAAACTTTAAGCCCAAAGGATTTCATTTTTAAAGCTGCTCTTTAATTAGAGGAACATTCAGTGATTCAGGAAGTGTGGGCAGTTAGGGTTTTGGCCAGGGCATCAATCATGTATTCCCTGCATCTGGGGGGACAGGAAGTCTGAGGAAACCCACTGGTGTGGAGTGTGTAACCAGGTGGCCCCAGGAGGCTGCTCTGAGCAGGGGTGCTGATGTTAATCTTGAGAGATCAGAAGTCAGTCAAGAGCAGATCATACATCAGAGCATCCAGGGGCAGTGTGCCACTCTTACTAAGTCCTGAAGCCAAGTCCACATCTGCTGTTCAAGGAGCAGAGCTCATAAGCAAGAGGAGAGTGGCCAGACAGCGGCCAGACAGCACCCATGAGGAGGCATCAGGCCAGATGGAATCATAGGGATCGAATGGGGCAGAGCCAGAGTTGGTGATGCTTCAGGTGTGCTGCCACTCTTCAGTGGGTCCGGGCTCCTGGGGACCTGATCTCCAAGACCCCTCCTGCAAACACACTGTCTTCCAGATGGTTGAAAGTCTATTCCAGTGCCGAGACACAGGGGCAAGGCAGACTGACTACATTTCCTGCTAATTTACATTGTATCATTTTGAGGAGCAACAGAAGTGACAGAGGACAATCCGGACAAGTGTGACTGTGCCATGCGCCAGTTACAGTCATTACAGGTGTGACTTGAAGTAAGAGCAGTCCTCATGTGTGGCTTTGCTTGCCTCTGGTTTCAGCTACTGTGGTCAGCCATGATCCAGAAACATCCAATGTAAAGCCTGCAGATAAACCAGTCCCAAGCTGTGATTGCATGTGTGTGTGTGTGTGTGTGTGTGTGTGTGTGTGTGTGATGGGATGGGACATTCGCTGTCCTGTTCTAGCACTGGACATGAGCCATCCCATCTGCACTCACCAACTGTGCCTCAGTCAAGGAACAGCATGAGCAGAGGAACTCTCACAGTGTCATCATGATGAGTGACAGAATCCTTATTTCACTTATTAATGGTCCCAAAGCCAAGAGAGCCAAGCTGGCAGTTTGAGTTTTCCAAGGAGAAGCTGTAAATGTTTCCCTCAAGTGGAAATGTAAAAGTTCAGTTTTTTTACCAGTGTGTGTGGGTAAAAAACAAGTGGTCTATGCAGGGTTTGCACCAACCCAAGAGAGGGATGGCAAGACATTCCCCTTGAAGAGGAGGGGACAACATGCTGTAAGTCTGAAGCACAGGGAAATCGGAGGGAAAGAGGTGCGCTCTTAGACATTGGCTGGAAAACACTGTGATTAAAAAGGTGGAGAGGAAAACTCTACAATGTGCACATGGACATTATTTTTCAACAAATCAGAAATTACAATCAGAAATATCCACAATACCAATCCCAGAAGTCAGTGGATTAAAGAGGCAATATTTTCAGGGGGAGAGATTGTGACAAAATCACTTTATACTTAGATTACATTTTCACTGTTAAATAAATAAAATTACTTTGAACTAAACAAGATTAGAAACAAAAAAAGAAAAAAAAATACTTGGAACCATAGGCACAGACTGTTATGGCTTGAGTTTAGATGTTCCCCCAAAGCCTCATGCAGTTGTAGGTGGAACTTTTTCTGAGGTGCTGAATCTAGTGTGGTGTTGGGTTTAAGGGTCTATGATTATTAAACCACAGATGTGATTGGTTGGACACCAACCTAGTCCCAGTAGTCTAGATGAGATTAAAGATCAGAAAGATGCTGTTAAGGTCCCTTGTTGTTTTACTACCTTCTGCCTGAGGTAAACTTTTCTCCTCTGCCAAGCCATCCTGCCTTGGACTGAAAATGTCTATGAACTATAAGACAAATAAACTCTTTCTCCTTTACCTTTGGGTCCTGAGTATTTTGTCTTAGCAATAAGAGAAAAGTAACTTACACACAGACAAAGCCTTCCTGGATAGGACTCTAGAAGCAAAACAAATAATATCAAGAATTGACAAATAAGCTTACATCAAATTAAAATCATCTGCATACCAAAGCCAAGAACAGAGTGAAGAGACAAGCCACTTAATGGAAGAAAAATCTCTTCTACCTATGCTTCTGATAAAGAATCAATATCTAGAATATATAGAAAATTCAAAAATGTTAAATTTCTCACAAACAAATGGTTCAGTAAAAAGAAGAAACTTCTCAACGGAAATAGAAATGGGAAGGGATCCATCATGGCTGACTAGGGTCAGAGTTATTTGAGAGAACCTTGGCAAAGATTGCTTGAAAATACAGGCAATCAAAAAAATGATGTAAATATAGCTAGATACAGAGGATCAAACTTAAAGAGAAATCCATCAGACCAAATCCAACCTTGGGAGGATTAGAAAGGGAAGGAAGATGCCTTTAACCTGCCATACCCCTTGCACCCCAGAACCAGTGAAAGTGGGATCTTCGGAGGGGTTCTAATGTCCTGAGGGAAGGAGCAGAAGTCAGGCTCTTGGGATAGGCTCCAAACCTACTATCTCTCCCCACTGGGAGAGGGAAATCACTGATGAGATATTTGCCAATTATGGCATCTAAGAAACTCAAAGCCAGAAAAGAAATTTGAGGACAGAGATTAAACAACCACAAATGATCCCCTGATAATACCTACTTAGAAACAAACATAGTACTGACTAGGATTCCTGAACTGACACCTGGGAGAACCATGCCTCAGGGAGGCACCAAGTATAGCCATGGACATAGAAGTAAGAAAAGGCATTCTGGCAGTGCCAAAGCAGACAATCCCCACTGATCTCCTAAACAGCAGGGTGTTCTGTGCTTGCATGATATCATCCTTATTGCCTATAGTATTGCACCAGAAGGAAATTCCCCAAATCCCAGAAAAGGCACCACAGAGCCCCCTGGACCACAGAGCTCATGTGTGGGGAGCTGTCTTAGAATCAGTAAGACAGGGTGAGGGAGGCAGTTCCTGCAGCAACAGATCAGGTAAATCTCTCATCATTCTCCCAAACACCAGGGAGTTCTGAGTTGATGTGATAGCCTGTCCACTGCCCAACATTTGTTCTGGGCAAGAGAGCTTTCTCATCCCCACTCTAATGTTGCCAAGTGCTGTAGGCCCTAGACAACAAAGAGCTTGCTCATGGTGAGCCACACACTGCATCTGGTGAGATTTGAGAAAAGAAGTTAAAGTAGTGGTCCGTCAAAGCAGGGGTTTTTTTACTGATTTCCCAAACACCGATGTATCTTCTGCCAGCACAAATCCTGTCCATAACCCACCTTTGACATAAGCATAGACTCTTGCAAGCCCAGCTTAAGGGTGCTGAGCATGCTGAGGCCCACGGTCTGTCAAGATCACAGGTTGAAAATTGATGGCTTTGCAAAGGATAGAAGAGCCCTGGGCAAAGAGATGGCAAGACTTGCTTTAACTAGAGGACAAGACATATGAAGAGCAGCTGGAGCCCTGTAGAAAGTAAGCACAGGGGCATGGGGGATTATTGAGAAGGGAAGGGAGCTGTGATCAAGAGAATCTGCTTGGAGGATTAAAATTGGTAAAATAGAGACCAGAAGCAAAATACCCTCTCCCTAAGACCTGGAGCTGACATATCTGGAAAACAACTTGCTGAAAAGAAAGCATTAGATCATTGGAGAAAAATATAGAGAAATAGTATGGAATGCTAATCCTACTTCCAGAGTAGGAGAACAAGTCTCTGATGAACCAGGGTAAGCCCAGAGAGTGTCACAAACTTTGAGACGATGTTCAGCAGAGCTAGCTGCAAGTAAAGGTCACAGCTAGTGTGAATTGCAAAAACTTTATGAGGTTTTACTCTGAAGGCAGGCTAGAGCTATAGAAGAAAATGTATGAGGTTTTACTCTGAAAGCAGGCTAGATCTGTAGAAGTAATCTAGTGCAGTGCCCACCACATTCTATAGTGTTTAACTAGGAGCCATTTTGGGAAATCCTTAACTGTTTAAGACTGAGCTACAGAACAACTCCAGAACTTATTCTTGAGAGTTACTGGCATCAGTCTACCAGAGTAATAGGGTGGTAGATGGTCAAAAGGGACAGTCATGGATAGGTCACAAATTAGACATAAGCCCTCTTCCCCCAAGAATTTTACACCTGATCAAGAAAGACATAGATGTCCTTCCATAGGTGGTGAGTAGCCAGGCCAAACATGTCAGGTTTTCAGAGGGGACTGGGTCTGGAAGTGTTGTCATTGATCCCACAGGTCTTCCTGAACCACAACATCACTTCCTATAAGATAAGTTAGTGGTGGTTGCTTTCCTCACCTATCAACATGAAGACGGGTAAAGATTGGCTTGCATCATTGCCACACTCTGAGGTGTATGGACAGAGTGGCCACTAGAGGAGTGCAGGGGGTGCAAATCAAACCCAGAGACCCTAGAGCTCAGCAGAGAAAGCCAGGATTTGGGCCACACAGAGGAACATGGAAACTAGAGCTGCTGTGGTGACTGTAGCCCTAAGGTGGAACATTGACCAGCAATACCCACTGGGAAAGGCAGGCACACACAAAACCTGAGTGTGGGAACAATATAGCTCTTTGCATTCACCCACTATCCAACACAGAGAGTAGGAATTCCAATGCTGAAGACCTGGAAAGAAAATGCTCATTCAAAAACAGAGGAATTTTTTTTTTCAGGGCCTTTTATTTGTTTCTTGGATTTTGGGTTTTTCTTTTTTTTCACATTTTTTGTGCCAGGAATTGAACTCAGGGCCTTGCACTTGCCAGGCAGGTGCTGCACCAATGAGCTACATCCCCAGCCCTGTGTTTTTCTCCTGATTTTTGTTTTTTCCCATTGTTTTCTCTTATTTTGTCTAATTCTATTAATTTTCTTTCATTCTGAAGAATTTTACTTCACTTTTCAACCTTCCTTCTCTTCCATTTCTTTATTTTTCACATTTTACTTTTTGCATTGTCTCATCCTCCACCCACTCCATTTTTCCTAGCTTTATTATTCTTTATATATTTAGCATACATTAAACTTTATCAATCTTTATATATTTAGCTAACCAAATGAAATTATTGTTGAATTCATTTCTGATGTTAATGATGGTATAGTGGTTGGATTAGTAGATATTTACTCTATGTAAATATTTGGTTTATCTTTTTGTCCAAATTATAATTATAGATCTCTTTTCTATGGTTAAGGTGGTGCAGTGGTAGCTTCTATTGTTTTTTTGTAGTATGTCAGTATCCAGTCTGAAATGATTCTATTATTATTTCTGATATTATTTGTTTGTTTTTGATACTGGGGATTGAACTCAGGTCCTTGTGCTTGCACAGCAAGCAGCAAAACCACTGAGCTAAATCCCTGGCCCTATTTCTGATACTGTTCCCATTGCCAGGATGGCATAATTTTGGGTATTAATTGATTTTTACTTCACACTATATCTGGTTTGTCTCTGTGTTATCACTAATGCTGATTCATTTCCAGAGAACTAGGAACTGAGCCAATTACACTACAATCTCCCCACCCAAATGAACTTTATCTAGGGTGCCTGCTAAACATAAGTGCTTATCTTCATTTGTATATGATGTATAAGAGACAGTCATAGTGGTATCAAGATTTCTATTTTAATCTCCACAAGAGATAAGACTGGTTACTCAAAAATCTTTTGTTTTACATTATTTGTAGCCTATCTTTTCCATATATTCGTCAAACATATAGAATTCCAAAACTATGCAGTTTTTTTCAGAATTTATTCTTGTGGGGCTGACAGATGATGCAGTACTGCAACCCCTCAGCTTCACCCGGTTTTTTGCCCTATGTCTGTTAACCATGCTGGAAAACCTGCTCATCATCCTGCCATTCAGATCTGACTCCCAACTCCACACACTCATGTACTTCTTCCACTCCAGCTTGTCCTTCACTGACATTTGTATAAGCACAACCACCATCCCAAAGATGCTGGGGAACATCCAAGCATAGGATCAGAGCATTACTCACACGGGCTGCCTCACTCAGATCACCTTTGCATTGAGTTTATGAGGCATAGAAAGTTGTCTTTTTGCAGTGATGGCTTATGACTGCTATGTGGCCATTTGTCAGCCCTTAAGGCACCAGGTCATTCTGAACTCTGACCTCTGTGTCCTGCTGGTTCTTCTCTTTTGGATGCTTAGCAGTGTACATGCCCTGCTCCACAGTCTGATGGTGCTGTAGCTGTCCTGCACAAATGTGGAAATCCCACACTTCTATGAACTTGCTCAGGTCATCAAGCTTGTTTGTTCTGATAATTGTATAAACATCCTTCTGATATATTCAGCAGGAAACATTTTTTAGTGTTCCCAATGTTGGATTCACTTTCTCTTATACTAAAATTGTCTTCTCTAATTTGAGAATATCATCAGTGGGGAGAAAGTATAAGGGTTTTCCACCTATGTGTCTCACCTCTCTGTTGTTTTCTTATTCTATGGGATAGGGTTTGGGGTGTACTTGAGCTCTGACTTTACCAAGTCTTTCACTAAGAATGCAGTGGCTTCAATCATGTATGTTGTGATTCCTCAAATGATGAATCCCTTTATCTATATACTTTGAGGAACAAAGAAATGAAGAAAGCGCTGAGGCATTTCATTACTGAGAAGCCTCTTACATGCTCGTGTCCTTGTCTTTGAGATAGGATTTCTAGAACATGAAGAAGTGGGAAGAATATAAGTGAGCCAGAAATCCCAACTCTTATCTCACCCAGCTTTTCCAAAATGACTGTATAATATGTCTAATTAAATTTCAACTTGTACATTAAGCTTCTTTTTGATTCATCCAATTCTATGATGTTTTATAGATAAATTCAATCTCTAAATTCTATTTTGTTGCTTTGATGGCTTAGAAGATACATGAATTTAAACCTCATTTTTAGCAAATATTTAGGATCAGCTTCAGGGAAAGGAATTTTGGAGCAGTTGGCTAGAACAGCCTTGCAAACAAGGAAGGATATGTTAATATCTGGAGAAGAGCTTCTGGATATTCCATACATAGAGCCATGTGTACTTCATCCCACATGAAGCTATTGAACTGAACTTTTTCCATGATTACATAACTGATGAGAGTTTCTCCAGGCATTAATCCCCTTCTGAACTCATTTAAACATTTCTTATGCTGTGCTTCATTATTTAATTGGTTCACACAATTAGTTTTGAGGAGAGCTGCTTTTTATTTTATTAAAAATAAAACATAACAAATTAAGGGAACAGCTATAGTTAGCACAGTATATATTATTATCTTCAAAGTAGTTATTCAGAACACAAGACATAAACAAAATGATTCTTACATGAGTGAAGAGTCTCTGGAGCTAGGGCTTCACTGAGCTGTATGTAAGGTAGCTTATTTTTACCATTGTTTTCCTCACAGTTCCTGGATGCTCTAGTTTGGATCTGAAATGTCCCCAAAGGCCATGTGTTAAAAAGTTGTTCCCCAGTTTCTGATCCTTGAGTGGTCCTGATACTTCTAGCAAGTCGAGCTAAGTAGGAGGAAGTTAGGAAAGGAAGGAGACAGTGGGAAACAAAATCATCCCTCCTCTTTTCCCATATATCATGAACTGAACAGCATTGGTCTGTCACCTGCTTCTCATCAAAATACTCTCCCACATCGCTACACCAATTGCAATGAGACCAGCCACCCACAAAGAGATAAAAGCAAAATAAATTCCTCTCTCTTTAGTTAATTAGCTCAATTACTTTTTACAGTAATCCAATGAGGAATAACATGCCAGGTGGCTGCAGGACATGCCAGCATCATATCCAACAAGATCTCTTAAGCAGAAAGCTGTGTGCCCACTGCTTGGTCCACTGGTAGTAGATCTCTCTATGGATAACCCTGAAGACACCTCTGTCTTGAATTGAATGCTGGGCCTGAAAATGATACTTTCAGAAACTTATGCCTCTCACTTGTAATTATGCATATTCATGATAGGAAGATCCATATACTGACTTGGTACTGTACTATAAACAATAGTGTTTAAAATGACATGAGAGCAAAACAGATACATGGATCAAAGGAACAGAATAGAGTTTACAAAAACATCCCCAGACACATTTAGCTAATTGATCTTTGACAAAGAAGCCCAAAGCATATGTTGGAGAAAAAAATCACTCAACAAATGGTGTTCAGAAAACTGGATAACTGTTTTCAGAAGATTTAAATAACCCCTGTCTCTCACCATGTAAGAAATTAAAATAAAAATGAAACAAAGATGTAAATATTAAAACAGAAACATTAAACCTATTGGAATATAAAACAGGTAAAACAATTAAGGCTAGGTGTACAAAATGATTTTTTATATAGAAATGTGATTACACAAGAAATAAAAGTAAGAATCAACAGATGGGATATCACACTGAAAAGCTTCTGTACATCAAAAGAAGTAGAGTGAAGAGAAACCCTACAGAATGGGCATTTTTCCCAGCTACTCCTCAGAGAGAGCACTAATATCTAGAACATATAAAATTTTCAAAAATTTATCTACCTAAAATTTAAGACAAAGTCAAGAAATGGGCAAGTGACACAGGTAATGGGGAAAAAATGAGAACCAAGATACATCATGTACAGGTACAAGCACCCAAAGATAAATGTAAATGTATTGTATACCTAAAATGTACCAATAAATGAATTTAAGAAAAAAAAAAGAAATGACATTTCACAGGGAAGAATTTCAAGTGGGCAACAAATATATGAAAAAAAGTACTCAATAACTTTGGCCATTAGAGAGATGAAAATTAAAACAATGCTAAGGTTCTGTCTTAATTATTTCTTTCTCGTTGTTGAGACAAAATACCCAACACCCAAAGCTAAAACATGAAAGGTTTATTTAATTCACAGTTTTAGAGGTTTCAATTCATAGTTAGCTGACTCCAATGAGTGGTTGTAGGGAAGAGGGAAATGGGATGTTCCTAGAACCTCTGCAGAGTCCTAGTCTCCTGTGAACCATGGCATCACAAGATAAATTACAGGAAAGGTAGAAAAATGAGACTTTTAGTAGAAACTGACCTTTGGGTCTGATCGGTAATGCTCTGGGCAGCAAAGATGAAAGGCCCAGAGCTTGCTGCACCTTTCTTTCAGTACATTGGGAGAAACAAATATAACAAATGATTCAGGATGGAGAGTTCTGTACATTGGGACAAACAAGGTGTAGCAATCCAAGAACAATGAGGAACTGAGTAGATGAAGATTTTGTTCCTCCCAGGTGTCTTCAGCTACTGTAATCTTGTCCTGGAGCATCCCAGCATCACCAGATCATTGAGGTCTCAGTTGTGACCAGGGGCCAAAATATCATTATGTCTCCAAATGCCATAGCTGGCCTGTAGACAGGAGAACTAGTATTTTCCCCTAAAATTATGAAGCATTTTTCCCGACATATCTCCCTTTCTGTTTTATTTTATGTCAAGGTGTTTTTAGGAAAAGTGAGCACACCCAAAAATGGCTTGTCCCTATATATTGTGAGGCTCTACAGTGTGTTTGACTGGCTTAGGTGTCTGTAATAAGCATGATTTCTCTTAATTGGAGCTGTAAAATAATTAAAAATTAATAAAAATTTTAAATGTTGGCTAAAAACCTTAAAACTTTTGTTGAACTCAAATAAATATTATCTTGTTATACTTTTCTACTGGGTGTTTAAGACCACATTATGGTGAGACATATTAAATAAAATCAACCTCTTTCTATCTAACAAGGTCAATTAAGTCTCCACAGGCACTGTCTTGACACCATGCATAGAGCCTCTTAGCTCCTCTGTCAGTGTCAGCCATCAGGATATGTCACAGCCTTGCTTGACCATGTTACTTTCTGTGAAAGCATGGGAGATTTTTTTCCTCCATGTGACATTCCTTTGGCACACTTTTTGTTCTATCTTTACTGTTTTGATGTTCAGCAACCTCCCTACTCAGGAGGTTGGGAGACTGACCAAAGATTCAGGATCTTGGAGAAGGTTCCCTCATGTGCTGGATCTGTTTGTTATTGTTGTTGACCTTGGAGGGCCAGGGCCAAAATATTGGCTTTCTAGCCCAGATACCTTTTTAGTTTTGGTCTCTAGACTTTACTTGTTGAACACCCAGAAGAGAAGATCAATAATATTATCATTGTAAGAAGAGAGTGAACTCAACTATTATAATTTTACTTGGATATTAAGCATTTTGGAACAAAAGTATAGTTAAAAGTCTTATTAGTGCCAATTATGGTTGTTCTTGTGGTTGGATCTCTAACTAGCTATCTTTTTTTAGGATGTCATCTAAGGGAAATAAATCAGCCTACAAGGTTCTTAGATGGCTGGAGTGTAAGAGAAAGGCAAATATCTGAATCAAAAGGTTATTATCATAAACACTGTGTTGGAAGATGCATACAATTAGAGGGCATGAATACATTTTGTACACCAGAAAAGGAGCAGTAACAAACATCACAGTTATATAAAACCTTATGTTCTTCAATGTAGTTTGGTACCAAAGGTATCTTTCTAATAACAGTCTTTTGTTTATGTCACAGAAATTAATCTTTTGAAGATGACCAATGTAGACATATCACAATAACATTTTTAGAACTCAACAAATATAAATATTTTATAATAACATATTTAGAACTTAAACTTCAATGATAACCAATGAAATCAATTTGTAATAAAATATTGAGACAATATTTATTGTGGTGTGTATCCCATAAGATTATGAAAATTACTAGGGGGTCCCTTTAGTGGATTAAGACCAGGATAATTATTTTTCTGGATGGCCACTTCTTTATTTACCAAAAGGAGCACCCATGGTCTCTATTTACTTTGGCAAATAAATCTCGGTGGCATTTTGATCAGGTAGCAACCTGGGGGAAGAAGGGCATGCCTTTAATTTAATAACATTTAATCATTTTCATCAGTCCAAAGGTGGAGGGGTGGTGAGAGGGGAAGGGGAAACTGAAGAAAGGAAAGGAAAAAGTATGAGAAAGAAAAAATAATGGAAACAAAGTCTGTGTAAATATGGAAGGGTGGTGGGGGTGAAGGGTGCATAGGTAATGGGGGAAAAATAAGAACTAAGATACATCATGTTCAGGTACAAGCACCCAATGATAAATGTAAATGTATTGTATACCTAAAATGTACCAATCAATATATAAATTTAAAAATAAATAAATAAAAATAACATTTATCTGTAAGCCAATTTAATAATAGGTGAATATCTTTTAAGAGAGAAAATATTTTTTTCAAAAGGTGAAAAGAAAAAGATAGGAAAATATTTTGAGCTCGACTGTACAAACAGACAAACAGACAACAGACAAACATATAAGACAATTTATAAAACTAGAGTGCACTCAAATATATTTGGCCAAATTGAATTATGATATCCACTTTATGGTTTTTAGGTATGTAATTGTATATAAGACTGGTAAAAAACTTTTGTAGTCAATTAACAGAGATCTCTTGAGTTTAGAATCAGAAGGAATGCAAGTGCTTTTATACCTGTAAATGTGAAAAGAACATTTTCAAGTTGTGCTACCCCCTTTTTTATAAATCTGTATTTATTCTTCCTCTGGGGGTATCATCTCAGTTCTGGACCCCACTGTGGATTTGTTGGTCATTAATGGTGAGGTGGGTCGCTCACATCCAGCTGGCTTATCTCTCTCAGCTGGGGTGCTATCACCCATTCTCTGAGATGTTGGTGGTTACACCAGTGTGACCCATGGTCTCACATTCTGGGAGGGCAGCCACAAGGTTTCATCATTATCTGTCAGGACACAGGTAAAACCTCTCCCCCAAGTTATTAAGGCAGTGGGGGCCATTCCACTTACCTGTTTGGACATGTTTCCAAAGGACTTGTGGTTTCTGAGTCTTAGCCATGGCATCTGTATGTGTGAAGGCGGTTGTGTGAAGCAGGCGGTTGTGTGAAGCCTGCTACAGAATTCAAAAAATTAAGTACAAAAACAGCTATATCTAAATGGGCTTGTGAAGGCAGCTGATTTCTTTGTGATTGTTTAAGAAATTGATGTTTGAGGGTGGCATGGGCTCTTTCTACTATTGTTTGTCCTTGTGGATTATACAGGATACCCATACTATGCTTAACATGCCCAATAAGAAATAATTTTTGGATAAATTTATTAACATATGATGGACCATTGTGAGTTTTGATATTTTGGGGCACTCCCATGGCAGCAAAGGTGGACAAGTGTGTTGTGGAACATGGTGCTCTTTCTCACCAGAGTGACACATGACATGTATCATGTGTGAAAAAGTGTCTATAGAAACATGTATGAATGGAGACTTTCCAAAAGAGGGGACATGCCTAAAATCCATCTGCCAAATCATATTGTTGGCTAGACCTTGAGGGTTAGTTCTCTCAGGGGAAATAGGGCATGGAATCTGCTGGCAACTAGGACAGGCCATAACTATCTGTCATGCCTGAGCTCGAGAGAGCTAAAAATCATGTTGGAGTGCTTTTGAGTTCTGATAGAAATAACTATGGGATTCCTTAGCTTGATCAAAAGCAGCAAGGTATCCTATAAGCTGATCTGCTTGTGCATTGCCATAGGAAAGTGGTCCAGGAAGATTGGTATGTGATCAGATATGTCCAATATAAAAGGGACCAGGTTTTTTGACATACAGCCTTTTGTAATCTTAAAAACAAGTTTAATAATTTAGGTTCTAAGATAGAGCAGACCATAGCTCCTTCCAGTCTTTGAGACAAACAAACTGCATAAAAATAATCACTCAAAATATTAAGAGGTTGGGAGGGATAGTTTTCAATCACAAATAAAATGGCTAGCAATTCTCACCTCTGAGCAGAGACCAAGTGTAAGCAACACATAACTAAACAAAGAGCTCCAAGTTTCTTGGCCTTTAGAGGATACATTGGTGAAATGGGTTGAGGTACCTTCCAATGGCTGAAATTGAGTAATCTTGGGAAGAATAAACTAATGTCACAAAAAAAACCTGAAACAGAGGATCACTAGGGTAATGATTATCTATCTGTCCATTGAAATCTACAAAGGCTACTTGCCAATATAAAGCAGTTTGTAGCAGCATCTGCATTTGATCCTTATCAATTGGGATAATGATGAAATGAGGATCAGCACCAAATAATTGTTGGGTATGATTACATCCCAAGGAAAATATTTTTGCAATTTGCTCTGGATATAATTGTAGAGATTTCACTAACTGGATAGATAAAAGCAACCATTCCATGGGAAAGACCTGTTTCTCATACCATTGCCCTATCAAACCTGTAGGTGAGTGGGGGGTGTTAAGCACAAACAAATGAACCAGATAATTAGAGTTTATAGGAAAAAGCTGATGGTTATGTATGCTTTGTTCTATTCATTGTAACTCCTTTTTTGCCTCTGGAGTTAATTTTTGAGGGGAATTAATATCAGAATATCCTTGTAATATTTCATACAAGTTCTGCAATTGAAAATTTGATAATCTTATTTCAGGCCTAATCCAATTAATATCACCTAAATTTTTTGAAAATCATTTAACGTTTTTAACTTGTTTTTAAATTGTATGTTTTGTGGCTTAACCGATGGCTCTGCTAACAAGGTACCCAAGTAAATATAAGGCTCAGATATTTGAACCTTTTTGGGTGCTATGCACAATCCAAAATGAACTAAATCCTTCTTTGAAACAGCAAAGGCATGGAAAATTAGCTGCTGTGTATTCCTAGAGATTAATATGTCATCCATATAATGTGTTAAATATATAGTAGGAAATAATTTAGGACTAGCTTGAAGAGCCTATGCTACAAAAAGCTGACACAATATGGGGATATTAGCCATTCCTTGAGGCAACACAGTCCACTGAAAGCATGCATATCATTGGCTCTTAAAATTCGTACTAGGTACTGAAAAGGCAAATAGATGTCAGTCACTTGGCCACAAAGGAATGTTAAAGAAGCAGTCTTTTAAATCTATAATTATAAGTGGCCACTTCTGGGGGATTGTCACTAGGTTTGGTAAACTAGGTTGTAGTGCCCCTATTGGAATGAGGCTTGCATTAACTGCAGTAAGTGCTGAAGCAAATGCCATTTGCCTGACCTTTATGAATAACAAAGATAGGTGTGTTCCAAGGGCTCACAGATGGTTCTAAATGCCCCTTGTTAAGTTGTTCTAATATGAGTTGCTCTAGAATGGTTAATTTCTCCTGTGGTAGGGGCCATTGATTAACTAAAATGGGATCATTTGATTTCCATTGTAAAGGCAAGGCTGCCTTGGGCGGAGAAACTTCTTCAATAGCCCCAAATAAAAATTTTGATCATATCCAATTTCAAAGTCATTATTTTTTTGTTTTTTTTCCTATATTCTGTGTTCTTTCCTGAAGCTGCTTGCCTAATCTTTTTCCCAGTTCTTATCCCATTTTAGGCATCATCTGTTGGCCTGGTGAAGTTTCATGGGGCAAAGTATTCACTATGACCCTCCATTCTTCCAATAAATCTCTGCCCCATAAATTTACAGGTATGGGGGCTATGTAAGGAAAAATATGTTGCAGTTGACCATCAGGCCCTTCATAAGGCAGGGGAATGGAGCTTTGCAAAACTTGTTGGGGGGGGCAACAAGGCCTACCAGAGATGTTTTAGTTGGTTTTATCCCCAAGATGATGGTCAAAAACATGTGCCAATTACAGACACATCTGTGCCTATGTCTGTCAATCCTGTAAAGAATTTGCCATTCAATTTAATTTTGCACATGGGGCAGTTTTTGGAAATTTCTTGTGTGAAATAAGTCTCTTCTTGAAGAATTTCTGGCTGAGGATATTCTCGGGAATTTTAAAAGCTAACATTATTTAATTTTCATTTAGGCAAGAGCAACAATTGTGCAATATAATTTCCTTGTTCTATTACCCAAAGTCCTGTGGAGCTAACAGGAACTCACAATTCAGAGGTACAATCAGAATCAATAATACCTGGAATAACAGTAATGCCTTTCAAAGTTAGAGAGAATTTTCCAAATATCAAACCAATTGTTCCATGGGGTGGAGGTTCAGGAATTCCTGTGCGGACAGATACTGGAGTCTCACCTCCCAGCAGGTGAACTCTCTGAGGAGCAGGAAGATCTAATGCTGAGCTCCCAGGTGTTCCACTGATGAGGGAAGAAATGTCCCTCTGGACACCCATGCCATCTGATTTTGTACTTGTGCCCTGGTCTGACCCTGGTTCCACTGACTCAGGGGGACTTGAGCCACCTGGCCTTGATCCTCTATTGTTTCCCAAGCCTGGGGAAGGGCTCAATTTCCATTTCACAGCAGCAGTGCCCCATCCCTATCATATTTGGAGCAGCAATCTTTAGCTCAGTGAATGCCTTTTCAGCATCTAGGGCAAAGGCCTAGTGGCAACTTCTTCTTACTGGATGCCTGACTCAGTGGCCCTGGGTCAGCTTGTAAAGCCACTTTCATTTTGCAGTTTTTTTTCTGAGATGCCCCATTTTTCCACAATTAAAACATTTTGAATCACTTTGTGTACCATGTAAATGTTGGGAGATGGCTTGAGCCATCAAAGCTGAATTGTATAAAGGAGACCCAATATTTTGGCATGCCTTAATATATGCTCCAAGATCCTTAGAGGAGCGAACAGGATTTATTGCCTGTTTGCAATCCATATTAGCATTTTCATAGGCTAGCTGTAAAATCAGGATGTCTGCTGCCTGGGAATTAGAAATCTGTCTCCTAATAGTTTGTTGTAATCTTGCTACAAATTCTATGTAATCTTGCAATGGGCCTTGCATGATTTGAGTAAAAGACTGCATTGGCACACCATCAACTGGCACTGAAGCCCAAGCTCTCTGCAGGAGGTCCTCTAGCTGGTGAAAGATTAACACTGGGCAACAGGCCTGCCTGCTTAAATCTGAAAAGTCACTCGTGCCCGATAACATGTCAATAGTAATTTCTCTAGACTGAGCATATCCCTGAGAAATTTTGTGAGCCTGTTACCTGTTTAATGAATGTATTTCCACCTCAAGTGGAAATACTGAGCGGGGGACAGGCACATTTTCACAAGGTGCAAAACATCATGCAGAACCAGAGAATAAATCTGAAGCACATTGTCCAACAAATGCATTGTATAGGGGCTTTGGTCACCATTAGTTAGCACGGTCTGCCTGAGGTCGTTTAGGATGATAAAATCAAATGAGGCATGAACATAAATGTCCACCTCTGAGTTGTGAGGATCAGGCAAAATTGAGATAGGAAAGCACAAAGGGTCTCCAACTGCCTTGGTCAATGTCACAGCCTTTTGCAGGGTATGATGATAGGGAGTAGCCCCAGAAGTGGGCTTCACAAGAGAGGCAGCTAGACCTTTGCAAGATGCCTGAGGAGGCTGAGGGGCTAGAGAATTAGGGTCATCCTCAGCACGCTGTGGTGGTGGAGCAGAAGTTGCAGTGAGAGGAAAGCAAAGTGGGGCAGAAGCCAAACCAGCAGAATCCTGGCCAGAAGGGTGGGTGGGGGAGGGGAAGCTGAGGTCTCTGGAATTGACTGAGAGAATTTGAGAGCAGTGGACTAAGGCCCAAGTGGGTAGAGTTCAGGGGAAAAGATGATCACCCCCTCGCCAAGCCTCATGGAGAACAGTACCTACACATTCCCATGCTATTAAGTTAGTTGTCCTTTCCTGGGGAAAGATGGGACATACATTTGTGTGTTTTAACAAATCTATCACAGCATCTTTTGGTACCAGATACATAGCTTGCTTCAACAGCTACTTTGGTAATTTGGCAAAGTTATGCTGCTCTGATGACAGAGACTGACACATATTTGTAACAGCAAAGGTAGAACATTACCCCCATCTGGACACACTTACCACCAATGTCCCTCCTCCATGTCTGGAAATCTTCCTGGGAGATCCATGTACTGTCTCTTTTACACTGAGTTTGTCTCATCAGGTGAGTTTACCCCTGGATCCATTCACATCCACTTGGGCGCCAAATGTAGGGAACAGGGAAAGGAGACATTACTAGAATCTCTGCAGTGAGTCCTAGTCTTCTGTGAGCTGTAGCAGAACAAGGAAAATTATAGGAAAGGTAGAAAAATGAGACTTTGAGAAGCTGCCTTGGGCAGCAAAGAAAAAACCCACAAGCTTGCCCCACCTTTCATTCAGTATATCAGAAGAAACAACTGTAACAAATGACTCAGGACATAGAGTTCAGTACACTGGGACAAACAAGGTGTAACAATCCAAGAACAATGAAGAATTGAGTAGATGAAGATTTTGTTTCTCCCAGTATGTCTTCAGCTGTTGTAATCTTGTCCTGGAGCATCACAGCATCAATGGATTATTGAGGTCTCAGTTGTGACTATGGGCCAAAATGGAATTATGTCTCAAAATGCCATAGCTTGCCTTTAGGCAGGAGAACTAGGATTTTCCCCTAAAATTATGTAGCATTGCTCCCAAGAAGTGGTGGCATGCCAGAGGCTTTGAGGGAGGTATATAAATACAAGCCATGATTTTCTTCCCATGGCCCCTCAAAGATTCATGTACATAACATTAAGCAAAAGGTATTTAGTATATCTCTTAGTTGCCAATGTCCTAACAGTTTCCATATTGATGAAAAGTCCAAGTCCAAAGTCACCTCTGAGATTTTAGGCAAGCTATTAACTTCATGCCCCTTTACAAATGAAAAGAAAGTTAAAAACTTCCAACATACAATGACAGAAAAAATTTTTCATTCCAAAAGTTACAAATATAGAGATAGAAATAAATGGAACCAAAGTAGAATCCAGCAGGACAAATATTAAGTCCCATAGTTCCATATTGAACATGCAGGGCATTCAGTGGGATGATATGAACTCCAAAGGCCTTCTGTGGCTCTGCTTCTAAAGTACCACCAGTGGATGTAGCTCCCATAGCGTCTCTGCCTTCTTTCTTGGGGCAGCTTTGCTCCCTCCTTGCACTTTTCTTCAGACAATCCACATTCTGGGCTTCTCCAAATTTCTGCATTCTCCACTGCTCCTTTGTCTTCATACTCACAGCTTCAAACAAAGACCTCTCAGGGGCACACTGTCTGAGTTCCCAGGCCTTCTGAAATCTGAGTGGAAGCCTTTCTGGCTCCACCTTGCATTCTACATGGACCTGAAACCAGCACCAAGTGCATGATTTCAAGGTCTACCAGAAGCTAGAGTATTAGAAAGGCTTTGTTCTCTCTTGCCTGTAGAGCTAGGTTGCTGAACACTATAACCAAATCTGCAGAAAAAAATTCTCTAGGCCACAGCCATTCTGGAACATGGCACTCTGCAGCTCACTTCTCAAAGCATAGCCTTCCACATTTGTAACTCGGAGGCTACAAATTGTGGGGTCCTGCTTGTTCTTGTAATGTCTTCAGGATATATTTTCTATTGCCCTGTTTCTTTTCATCATACAATCTCTTCTCTCTTTTATTTTTGCAAGCCACAACTTTACTGAAGCTTCCTTTCTGGCTAAACTCAAAATATTTTAAATCATTCTGCTGGGCGCCTTGCTCTTGATTCTCAACATAGATCGGCAAAAAGCCCCCAATAGCCATGCCATGCCTTCAACATCAGACTGCATTGAAATTTCTTCTGGAAGATTAATTAGTCCACTGCCCTTAATCTCAGTCTCAGGTAGTCTCTCGATATGAGCAAAATGGAGACAAATTTTCTGCCAAGGGATAGCACACATCATCTGGAATTCATTAGCCAATAAATTCTTCCCAGCAGAAATCTTCTGAGCCTGCTCTTTACTGGCAGGGTTTCTCTCAGCCTACTTGTCTTCTGAGCTCTGACAAGAATCTTCCATTGAGTACACTTTGAGGCATTCCAGGGCTTCTTCTTCAGTCAGCATCTCCAAACCCTTCCAAACTCTTCCCATGAGCCAGTTTCAAAGTCTCCTGAACCACATGCTCATGTATAGCAATGACTCCACTTCTCTGGTGCCAAATTCTGTCTTAGTTACTTTTTTCTCATCGCTGACCTAAAATACATGACACTCAAAGTTAAAGAAGGAAATGTTTACTTACCTCACAGTTTGTAGAGGTTTCACTTTATAGTTGGCCTGTTCCAAGGCAGGGTGGCATGGAAGAAGTGCATCACAGAGGAGAAATAGTTCATGATGGGCAGCAAAGCAGCAAAGTAGTGAAGAAGCAATGCTTATATCCTATCCCTCATATCCTATCCAGGATTTTCACTGTTGTGTTTGGGGTTAGCTCTCGTACTCAGGGTAGGGAAGCCTTAATCTTAGCATTGCATCATAAATCAATCTCAGCATCACACCCTTGATCTCAGCTTCACACCCTCTAAATCCAGTCACCTCTGAAAAGCCCCACCAATGACCACATGTGGCTTTGAGGGGCCATGTAGATACAAGCTATAGTAGATTTCTTCTTACACAAGAAAGAATGGCAATCATCAGGATGTTAAAAGTTAAATAGGGAGTGGTAAAGGGTTACAAGGAGGGTAGGAGCATGGGGAAAAATAAGAACTAAATTTTATCTTGCAAAGGTTCATATTCCCAAAGATGAATGAATGTCATCATATGGTATAGCTAAAATTTAGGAATAAACTTAATAAATAAAAAAATCAAATGATGACATGGCTGTGGTGAAAAAAGTAATCTTTCTACATTGTTGGTGGAAATGTAAACTAGTACAACTTTTATGGATATCAGTATGCAGATTTCTCAAAGAACTAATATTAGATATTTCATATGACCCAGCTATAGCCCTTGTACATATATTCTCTAAAGAGTTTAACATGTCATACTATAGCAGTACATGCATACCAGTGTTTATAGTAGCACAATTCATAATAC
>NW_004624876.1:1952098-1965492 GCF_000247695.1 Heterocephalus glaber
AAAAGGTATTGTGAACAACTCAAAGAAATGTTGATGAAGTTCTGCATAAATAGAAACCCCTTATGTTGTTGTAAGAAATGCAAGATAGTACAACCACAATTTGAAATCAGTATGCAAATTCTTCGAACAAATAAAACAAAAATTCCATTTGACTCAGCTATGCCTTCTCTGGGTGACCTAATAAAAGAATTGAAGATATTATGTTACAAAGATACATGAGTACTCATGTTTATTACAGCAAATCTCATAATACCCACATCTTGGAAAAAGGTCATATATGTTAATCAGAAGATGTATGGATATAGAAATGTAGTATATTTACAAAATGGAATACCACTCAATCCTAAAGAAGGATAAATTTGAATCATTTGTAGAAAACAGATATATATTGAAAACATAGTAATAATAAAAGTAAGTCAGACACAAAAGATTAAATATTACATGTTTCTGTAATATTAGAACAATTAAATATAAATAATTTAAATGAAAAGTAAAAGATACATGCTAAGAAATAGGAATGTGAACTCCAAAGATATTGAAGGGCGATGTAAGGAACCTGGCAGAGGGGAAGGCAGATGCAGCATGTGAATGTAAAAATGATCAAGTTGTAATTGTATGAACCGATTCCTCATGTAGAATCATGTAGAATCATTATCTATTGCAAATTTATACTAATAAAATAAGTAAAATTTGGATAAATTATAAAGTGTATTAAATACAAGAAATGATAATAATATACTACTGGAGTAGTCTTTGAAAATTCTAAATTGATATTAGTTAAGTTTTCTCAACACAATGTTGATAAATATATGAAGTCTTGCATATGGTTTTCTAGACTTAATAATTTCATAATTTATTGTATTACAAAACCCCATATTGTATATAAGAAACATATGCAATTTTATATGGTCAAATAAAGAATAAAATTGAAAACTAAAACCATTGAGAAAAAATAACAGGAATTTCTGATACTTTTCATCATTGTGGATAAAAAATAATCAATAAAATTTCTAAGTGTTCCAAGCATGTGTAACATAGCAAAAATTGTCCTGGAATCATTTTCATGCAGAACATACATATGGTGACTTTGAAACCAATTAAATGAGCTTGTCCTCGTGGAAATAATATAATTTCATCACCTGTTACCTCAATACATGTAAAATGAACTGAAAATTTTTCACTATCATTTCTTCTTTCATTCCCAAGGGACCTGATTATGTGGGGACTGAAAAGATCATACAACAATTTATTTAATTAGGTACTCTGAGACTCAAATCCTTAGAATCCAAAAATATAAACACACCTGTGGGCACCCACCTTTATCTCTGTGGTCATCCTCTGTGAAAAGGCAAGTGGGTTTCTTAGGAATAGAGCTTGTAGAATAGAAAGCTGCAGTGACAACCATAGAAGAGATGGCTCTGTCCTAGCGAGAGCAGCTCGAGGAAGATGTAGAGGAGAAGGCGAGGTGTGTACTGGGCTTTCCCTCTAGAATAACGATACTCTAAACTACCCATATTCAGTCTATGAAGGTGAAGTACATATATTTTGAAGCAATATTCATTTCCTTTAAGACCTGCTCTTTCCAGCTATTCTCTGTCCTTTTCTCACTCTTTAAAAACTAAAAGCTCTGCTCAATAAAAGCTATAGCCTAGAGAGTCTCGAACTCTTCACCACTCTTTCTGAAAAGTGTAGTCTTCTGTCAGATTTTATTTTTTCTTTAACTTTGAATTTCTATAGTACATTTTTGCAGTGCATAATGATTACATTCACAGTCATGTGTACCTACCATATCTTAATTACCTTTTCACCTACTCTCTTTCCTCCAACTCTTGGTCACTTTCCCTTTTGCAAAAGTTCTATGTCCCTCTTTCCTATTATCTATCTTTTATTTTGCTTGTTCATTCATTTCTACTTTGAATTTCTCATATAAGAGAAACCACGTGACATTTAAGCTTTTGTGTCTGATGTATTACACCCAATATTATGGTCTCAAGGTGCATGCTTTTTCTTACATCCAGTCTTTTACTTATTAATTACATGCTGAAAATATTTTATGTATGAGGTGTTGTCTACCTTGTTCCAATATAAGTGGTGTTTTCCTGTTATATTCCTATTTTTACAGACATTCTACTTTCTGATAGCCCTTATTTTTCCATATGACTATAATCAAATTCTCACCTTATGGTCCACAATAGCATCTACAAAACATAATTATTTCTGATGTTTAAAAAATGGCTACAATTTAGCACAGATATTTTAGTGGGTGTTTCGCTTGTTTGTTTGGTACCAGGGATTGAACTCAGGACCTTGCTTTTGTGAGGCACACAAAGTCCCATTTAGCTGAATATTTTTAGATTTTTAGTGTTTTAAAATAACGTTTTCATTTGGCTATGGTTTGTAGTGTTTTGTCTTAGTGTTTTAAAATATTTTAATGTTTTAGTGTTTTGGTCTTTTTTTGGTACTGGGCATCGAACTGGGGTCCTTGTGCTTGCACAGCAAGCAGTGAAACCACTGAGCTAAATCCCCAGCCAATGTTTTAGTGTTTTAAAACAACTCAATCTTTAGGCTATGGTTTGAACACAAGCAATCAGTAAGTTAGAAAAATATCTTTGATTTCATTATTTGCTTATAGTCTTCACACTGAAGGCTAAACATGTAATACCTGTTAAATTTTCTCAAACAAGTTCTGTTAACTTGGTTATACTTGTGATTAAGGCCTATATTTGTTGGCTTATTAATTTTATGAATTATGGTAATCAACATCTTATGTTAAACACGGTTCTATTCTTATAATCTGCGTTCCTTGTTAATCATTTGTTATTCTTTTAAAATAATTGTTAATGCCATTTATTTAATTCTACTACTTATTTTTGGGTCTGTATTAAGGCTGGTGATAAGCTGGAAGATTTCATATATTGTTACAGTGTCATTTTGATTTGATATTAGAATACATCAAGCATACGTACTTTTTCAGAACCTACACTGTGAGAAGCACAATATAAACTCCTCACAAGACACATGTTGAGGAGCAGCTGTTACAACCTGAAGGTCAGCATCTGATAGCAAACCCACACACTCTGTTGTGTTTAAAGTGTTTTGTACTTCCTCATCTCCTATGATTAACTGTTCAATTCTTCCTATTTCAGAGAAGATATGCATACCCTGCTTCTCAGACTAACCTGCTCCACAATATTTTTTTCTTTTGTATTCATTAAAAACTACTAGGTATTCACTATATTGGTGCTTTTTGTCATGGAAAATGTAATTTTTTCAAGTATATATTTTGACAGTTAATGTTTATACAATAATTCTATTCATATAACTTGAGAATATTTTAATTGAACCCATGTATATATGACCATTAACTTTGCTGATTGAAGAGGACATTTCCACTCATGAGAATAGACACATGAGATTACATAAGCAAATAAGCTTAGTATTTTATTTTAATGGTGCTTTCCTTTCCTCCTTTTATTTGTGTAGTACACATGCTTTTTCCTCTAATAGGAGATACTTACCTGGCAGGCCATCTTAAAAAAATCTATATTCATAATTTAATAGGGCTATATAATAGGTCAAAAGAGGTAAGAAATCAATAATATTTATAATTATACAAATTCCTCTCAATGGTGAGTGCCACAATTTAAGAAGATATTGCTAAATGAAAGCCATCTAGGATATATTTCCTGAGAGAAAAAGAACAAAATTCACATTTATATGATTCTCCTTGTAAGGCAGGAATCAAGGGAAAAAATCTTATTTAATTTTGCTTTAATCTTACTTTGTAGTAAGCATGTTCTATACCTACTGAAGACAGGATGTGTTTGCAGTTAATAGAGCTTAAATTATTATTCATCCTAGTAAAGATATTATGTTAGTAGGACAGGATTGTATTCCAGAATGTCAGACTCAAAAAAGAAGCTTTTAAATCACAGATCTGCAATATACTTTGGAGGAATTATGTATTTAAAATAATATAATAAAAATAAAACATAGGCATGAATATAGATAGATAGATAGATAGATAGATAGATGTCATTTACTGAGAAACACAGTGAAAATTATGGCATATTTAGAAGTTTTACAGTGTATCACTAGTAACCATATTTTTAGAAAGAAAAATGTAGCAATGAGAATTCACTGTCACATCCCAATGAATTTTCAAATTGTAGAATACAAATTTGTGTAAGAATCATTGTTTAATCACTATTGTAAAGATAGTAAAATAAAGAAGTATCAACATTATCATAGAAAATAGATGAAAAGTTTTCAAGTATTTTTGAGAATTGATATCAAATAAAAATTTAATCAGTCATGATTTAAAAATAGAAAATAAGCAAAGGAATCAATGATATAAAGACAGAAATATCTGATACATTAAAGGAAATATAAATTAGTATTGATATTTAAAAAGGGAATGAGCTGCCATTCAGCTGAATGAACCACTGCCACTGAGTGACACAATGTGATTGAAAAGTGTCCATAAAAAGATGATATTTTGAGGTGTTAACCACTTGAAGGGCCAATGGTTGTCCATTGAACACTGCTGTTTCTTCCTTCTCCTAAAGATAAAAGAGGGACATGCATGCAGAAAACCACACAGGACTATCACAGTTCCTCCTGATAGGCCTCTCGGAGGATCCAGAAGTTCAGTCCATTCTCTTTGGATTCTTCCTGTCCATGTACCTTGTCACAGTGCTTGGGAACCTGCTTATTGTCCTGACTGCTACATATGACTCCCACCTCTACAGCCCCATGTACTTCTTCCTCTGTAACCTGTCCTTTGTGGACATTGGCTTCATCTCCACCACAGGCCCAACGATGCTGGTGAACATCCAGGCACAGAAAAAAAGACATCTCCTACACAGAGTGTCTCACTCAGGTATACCTTTTTATAATTTTTTCAGGAATGGATAATTTTCTACTGACTGTGATGGCCTATGACCACTTCATAGCAATCTGCTACCCCCTGAAATACACACTCATCATGAGTTCTCAGTTCTGTGGCCCCCTGGTTAATATATACTGGCTTATAATCATATGTGTCTCCCTGATTCATATTCTTCTAATGATGAAACTCAATTTCTCTATCAGCACTGAAATTCCTCATTTCTTTTGCAAACTGGCTCAGGTTCTCAAGGTGGCCAACTCTGAAACCTTCATTGATAAAGTATTTCTATATGTGGCGATTGTCCTAATAGTTGTGTTTCCTGTCTGTGGAATCCTCTTTTCTTACTTTCAAATTGTCTCTTCTTTAATGAGAATATCCTCCACAACAAGCATGTACAAAGCATTTTCTACCTGTTTGTCTCATCTCTATGTGGGCTCCTTGTTCTATGGAACAGGACTTGGGGTTTACTTCAGTTCTAAAGTGATCCATTTTTCTCAGGAAAAAGCAGTGGCTTCTGTGATGTACACTGTGGTGACCCCCATGCTGAACCCCTTCATCTACTGCCTGAGGAACAAGGATGTGAAGTGAGCCCTGGGAAGACTCCACAGCAAAGCAACCTCTTGTCCTTTGTGGACTACTGATCTCAGAACTAAGAGGATGTTACAGCCTGTAAGACAAATGCTGTGAATTTCAATAGGCTGAGTTTTTTTCCCTTCTAAATTATATACTTTCTGATATTTCCAAACCACATGTTTTGTCCTTTAAATATTTTCATATTTGTTTATCTTCATCAACTCCATCAGTATTTTCTTTGTATTTTTGTTTTTATGCCTGAAACACAAAATTTCAAATTTAGTAAAATTTCTAGACATTTCTGAGATTTTGAACATGATGAAAACATATCAAATGAAGATTTTTTTCAAAAATATTTACTTGAATGATAATGATCTTCACCATAATATGGTTGTAATCTTGCTTTTGCCCAGGGAAAGGAAATATAGATCATCAAAATACTTGTCATATCAGGCTGAATTTGCCATTTTGCATTTATAATGGTACAATGCCTAGAGTGGCTGGGAGCTACTGTAATTTTGGGGAGTCTTACTTTATCCTAATGTGGCTTGCCTTTTTTATTTTTTTCCTTATGTCTGTTCCCTCACCTTCCTGCCTTGCTTGTTTTCTTCTTTGTTTTCTGAACACTTTTTTCTACCTCCCATCACCTGCTTTCTCTTCCTCCCTCATTAAGACACATTCATTTGGTAATGTTAACTTCCTCTATTTCCTTTTTCATGTTGAAAATGCTCTATTACATAAACAAACATTTTGTCCACTCACTCATAGAAGATGATTTTAATGATTTACGTATTTTGACTATTATGAATAGAGCATAACAGATATGTGGACACATTTATCTGTTTCAGTACTCTCATATGCAGTATAATTAGGCTCATGTCCATGACAGAATGTACTTTTGCAGATGATCCCATAACAGTGTATTCCTTAATGAAGTCATGAATACCACAACCACCAATAATGCAAGAGTGCTAGGAAAAATGTGTTTCCCAAAAGAAAGAAATATTCTTTAAGATTTGTATGTATCAGTTATGGATGCATTTACTCTGAATATGCCAACTCAAAATATCAGAGTGCTAGGTTCCAGTTTCTCCTTTTCCCAAGCTGCATTTCTATTTCAAAGAGTGTTCAAAATATGTAGACTTACAAAATGGAATACATGTGTCAGATTGTTCCTCATGAACCTCTCAGAGAATACATAACTGCTATTCCCGCCCAAGTACCTGGTCACAGTACTTTGGAAATCTCCTTATCATCCTGGACATGATGTCTGACTCCCTCCACCACATCCCCCTATACTTGTTGTTCTTTGTCCTGTCCATTACTGACATGTTTCATTGCTGCTTTGGTCCCAAAGATGAATGTGGATATCTAAACTAACAACAGAATCATCTCTAAGGTGGACTTTCTGATGCAGATGAGTATATATATATATATATATATATATATATATATATATCTCCAGGAATGAAACTCAGGATCTTACACTTGCGAGGCAGATATGGTGCTATAGAGCTAACTCCATGGCCCTACAATATTTGTATGTATAGATAAATGCTTATTATTGTGATAGACTTAACTGGTATGTCTTACTTTCTTCATCACTGAGACAAATACCCAATATCCACAACTTATGGGAGGAAAGGTCTATTTGGGCTCAGGGTTATTAGAGGTTTCAGTCTATAATTGACTGGCTTCTAGGAGAGAAACTGCATGGTGGAAAATCCTGCAGCGGAAAGTTGCTCACATCTTGGTGGCTAAGAAGCAGAGAGAGAAAGGTGGAGGTGAGGAGGGAAATACACTTTCCAGGTCATCCCTGAAGTTATCTGCCACTTCCAATCCCATCCTGCAACATCTACAAATACACCACTGTCATGATCCCACCAATTTCCATAAGCCCCATCTCTGAGAACACAAGACTTTTGTGAGATAATTATTGATATAAACAATAACAACTAGCTTATGGTCCTTGGTCACCTCCCATATTAACCAGTGATTATGAACTCTTAACTCAGTATCTTCACATATTTTGTATACTTTTTGGTTACATCTTTGGACCCCATTTTGAAAGTGTTATTGGCTTACAGTTCTCCTGATGCAAGAATGTGGACAGTTTAAATTTCTTTTTGAGTTCAAATCCTTGATCTGACCTCTCTGACACTTAAATTTAACATTATCATGGATATTACTCACATTGTATTTGGGGGTTTTCTATCTCAAGGCTGAATTTATATTACTATAAAACAATTTCCTCCATTCTGAGTATTAGATCATCATGTGGGAAGTACAAAGTTTCTCTCTATCTGTGGGTCTGAATAATCCGTTTTTGCTTATTTTGAGGAATAGGTCCTATAGTGTCTATTTTAAGATATATCATCCTCCCCCGAGAACTGTCTATTAAGCCACTAATTTATAGTATGCTCTCCATTTTTTGAATCCTTTCCTCTGCATTCTAAGGAATAAAAGCATTAGAAATACACACAGTATAACAGTATAACTTCAGGACCTATGATATCCATTTGGAATGTAAATTGGAGGACTATCAGAGCCATTGTCTTGCATCAGGAAGGAAAGTATGAAATTTAGATGGTGATATGGGAGGATAGCAAGGTTCAAATTTTCTGACCTGAGTTATGTTTATTTGGTAAAACCTACATACCTGAAAATCTAACCTCCTTTGTGACGTTATGTTTGTCATGATATTTATGATTCCTTAACCTGTTTTATAGTAGAGTGATTGTTGCCATGGTAGTGTGAAGAAGGACTGGGACCTTTTTGTTTTGAAAGATAAAATATTTCTGGGAATGGATGATGGTGATGGCTGCATTAAAGGTAAATGTCATTATTCGTCTGGAAATAGGCAATATACAGTTCATATGTTGTTTCTTGTTATCTATATTTTACAACAAAAATTGTGGTCTAAAATGTCTGGATTGAGGAACAAAGGACAATAAAAACAAACACCACATGTGAGCTCTTGTGTGAGTACAACCCCAAACCATCAACTTTCCCTTTCCCTTCACCTTCTTCCTCGACAGATATAAGAAAGTCATTTGGGACTGATTAAAAGGAATCAAATCCAGTAATTATAAATGCTGTGAATTAAGTCTTCCAGGTCATGTGAGAGAAAATATCCAGGTCTTATCTTTTGCTCTTCAGTTTGGTGGTTCCAGGCAATTGTATTCTATATCTATGTCTCCCCGTCCCATGGTTTTCTGCACCTAGAAGATCTCATCTGACCAGGTATTGATATCAGTTCTTAGAAAGGGGGCCTGTCTTCAATTTTTACCATTCATGAAAGCAACATAGAAACCACTTTTCTTCATCATGCTCAGGAAAGCAGCAAAATCCTTTGAGTGCTAAGGGAGCTGATAGATGAAGAATGGTCAATGAGAAACCTTGTTTCCCATCATGAGAAAAACCATGAAAGTATGGATAGAAAAATGGAAGGATGCCCATGTGCAAAGATTTATGCATGGGTTCTGTCAAACTTATGTATTTAGTTGTAATGAGGGTCCCCAGAATCTCTTTCAACATTTTACTTCATTTTCACACTGGTTCTGACACTTTTAACATCTCATGGATGACAGCAGAATGTGGCATCACTGTAATCACTTTCCAAAGCACTAAAAATTTTTTATGAAGACAATAATGATGATGAGGTGGATGATGATAGTAATCATAACATCTTGAACCAACACTGAGTCACCTATCAAGTCACCTATAAGATGTCATCATCTGAGATACATGTTTTATGACAGTTGTTTTATTTTACTGGTGTAATCTTTCCAAAATATAAAGTCCTATATTATTACTTTACAGAAAAGCAGGAATCACCACCTATGTATGGAGCTACTTTCAGGTTGTTTGCTAGAAAAGACAGAAATCACATTTCCATGGTGTGATATTGGGATCAAAGCGTCCAGTCAGTTTGCCCCCTTACGAACTTAAGACAATGCCAGACATCTTACCAAACATTTGAATTTGATCTATGTACTTCACAGAGAGACTTAAAACCACATTTCCGGGTGGATTATTATGATAGAGACCACCCTGAGTAAGCTACAAATTTATAAATTGGCTTTTCATATTAAAAGCCTGAGTCAGCCTATTAGCCCATAAGGTCTTGGTTGAAAAGCCACCAGTTTGTGTGTGGGAAAAGAAAGCTCCCCAAACCACTGATTAAAGCAGAGGTCACAATGATCCATGACTCTGTAAGGTCTTAGATGGAAAGAAAATAGTGCAGCTAAGAGTAACATGACTTGTACAGAATACTCCAATAGAGGCAAAAATTAATCCATGGGAAGAAACAAATTTCTCATTAATCAGTGATCTGTTCCTGTGAGAATGTTTCATTCCCTTGTTGCTAGGAACCTGCTCTCATCAGTGCTCTCCACTTCATTGTCCCCTGCACCACCCCTCACCCTTTCTGGAAGTTGCATGTTCAATAAATAGTGGCAGGCTCCAGGAGATGGTATCTTAGCCAGATACAAACTTTGACCATTCCAGCCCCCCCATTTATGCATAAGATCTTGTGTTGTCTTCCTTTTACAATCCTGCTGTCATACCCTTGGTCAGGTGATTGGGGGTCTGATAAGCCTCCAATATATTACATATTGTGGGTAAGAGGATTCTTGTAGTAGATGAACTTCAAATAATTTTAGGTAAATTTTAAGAAAACTGTTTTGGTTATATAAATCAATGCTGATGTGAAAACACAGAAAAAGGTGCTCTTCAGTTCTTGATTGTAGTTTTCTTTAAAGGACAAGTAAACAAGGGAACAGAACTATACAGAGACAGAATTTTATAGGTGATACTGCACATTTCTATAAACTGTAATATCAGAAGCACCAATTTTTAAATGTTCATATTTTAACTTAGTTGTTATTAGTGACAATTAAAACAGGTAAAAATAATGAAACATTTCTAAGGTCACAGCATTTTATGTAAGTTTACGTGCGTTTCTCTTTAGATGTGTGTTGACTTTTTCATGCAACACATTTACACCAGGTGAATGCAGCAAGTTAACGTAGCAATACTTAGAAACTGGTCATGTATCACAAAATATACAGGGAAAAGCTGCAGATGTTACACATAAATTAGAAATTCAGTACTGATTGATCTTTGAAGAATGGCACCAACCAGGATCCAGCTGTTACCACCACTTAGGTATTTTCTAGCTCTCAGCATAAGGACAGTTCCTGCCAAATTCACAAGTTAATCTCTAGTCTTATATGGTTGGCTATATCGCTGATTCAGAAGCAGTTCTATCTCTTTCACATTGGTCTGGTTGGTATGTCTTCCTTCAGATGAAAAAGTAGGTACCCAAACTGAAAGCCAAAGAGATGCTGTCAATAAGTGACATATTTCTCCCTGAGTCAGATTAATTGACATTGAGTTGTAAATAACAATAACTTTTGGAATAAATTCAGTATCCTGAATAGTAGCCACCATTTGAAAATGTAAATGTGTCTCAGAATCTAGAGAAACTTTGATTTGTGAATGTGCACTTGTCAAAATTATGATTACACCAATTCTAATATATTATTTTTTTTTGGTGGTGCTTTGTTTTTAAATTACTTGTACACATACTAGCTTACATTTTTCTCAAGGTCACACTTGCTTTTCTGGGTAGTATCTAATGAAGATTTTATTACCAAACATTATCAATGTTGCAAGACTTGCCCAAGTTCTTACATAGTCAATAGAACTAAAACTAGATTTCCTTGAAAAGATGAAGAAGACCCCTTTCTAGATCCCCCCAACATTCCACATGCAATTATTCAACCAGGTCAATGGGTAGAATAACAAACTATAAATTCCATCCTTAAGAGTTCTACTAATATATTTCTATGGAACAAATTACTCTGAAAGTCAAGGATTTAAAACAACTACCACCTTACTATATCTCATGATTGTGTCTGTCTGGAATTTGGCTGGGTGCACCTGCGTGATTCATCTACAGATAAATGTTGATAGTGTTCATTTTGCTCTAGGTAGCAGGCAGATGGTCCAAATCTCATGTCTGACACTTAGTAGTAGAAGGCATATGGTTATAAGGGTGGACTTTGTCAGGACTGCCAGCTGGAGCACCTATAGGTGCTCCTTCCCATATGGTAACCTCAGAGTAATTGGACTTCTTATCTGGAATCTTGGGGCTCAAGAGTGACAAGGCACAAACTACCTGGATTTTTGTGCTAACCTCAGTGATATAGCATTACTCTCATCATACTCTTTGAACAAAACTATCACAAGCCACCCCAGATTCAAGGAAATACATAGACTACTATTTCTCCATTAGAAGAGTGACAAAGAGTTCACAGCCATGTTTAAAAACAGTCAGATATAAGTTTGTTTTATTAACTTCCAATTCTCTTTCCTCACCAAAAGTGGCCAGGAGACATTTTCTATGTTCAGTTCTCACCCACTTCCTCTTAATCAGCCAAGTTTGCCAGACTTCTCACCTGTTCTGCACATTTCACATATTCATGGCTTGTGAAGTGTTGTGCTAGATGGTCACTTTCTGTATAAGGTGCTTTATCATATAAAGTTTTCAGTTTTTCCAATGGCTACATGAGGTATACAGCAGGGATGGCTGGTCATTTAGTGGCAAGAATATCTTCTCTCCATTTGGTGCTACTATGCCATTCATGAAGGATTCTATTGCTTTCTTGTTAAAATTATTTTATTGGTAACTTTTAGGTGTACAGTACACTTACATTTATCATTGGGTGCTTGTACCTGTATATGATGAATTTTGGTTCTTATTTTTTCTCCATTACCTGTGTGCCCTTTACCCCTTCCAACCTTCCCTATTAACATAGATGTTGTTTCCATTTTTTGTTCATTTCTCATAATTTTTCCTTTCACTTCTTTCCTTTCCCCTTCCTCTCCAACCACCCCTACAACTTTGGACATTTTCCTATTTCAAATTTTCAATTATTTATTTTAATCATTTTAATCCTTACTTTTTACATTCAGTTTCTCACACTAGAGAAACTATTCAGTATTTACACGTGTGTCCTATTTATTTCACTTAAGTTTTTGGCCTCAATATGCAGCCATTCAGCTATAAATGTCTTTAATTTTTTGTTCTTTATCATTGAGTAGTACTCCATTTTATAAAAAAACCACATCATCTTTATTTAGTTTCCAGTTGACAGGCACTTGGGCTATTCCCAAGCTTTAACTATTACAAACTGTGCCGCTATAAACATGGGTGCACACATAACACTGTAGTATGATTCTTTTAATTCTTTGGGGAAGATATCCAGCACGGGAATAGCTGGGTCAAATGGGACCTCTACCCCTAGTTCTTTGAGGTATCTCCACACTGATTTCCATAGTGGTTGTAACTGTCTGCACTCCCTCCAACAATGGAAAAGTATTCCTTTCTCTCCACACCCCCGTCAGCATTTGTTAATGGTAGATTTCTTCATAGCAGCCATACTTTCATGGGAGAGGTGGAATCTCAGTGTTGTTTTAATCTGCATCTCTCAAATAGCCAGTGATGTTGAAAATTTTTTCATATATTTATTTCCTGCTTTTTTTTTTGGTACCAGGGATTGAACTTGGGTCCTTGTGCTTGCGAGGCAGGTGGTCAAACCACTGAGCTAAATCCCCAGCCCTCCTGCTTTTTCTTCTTTGTCTGGGAAATGTCAGTTCATTTCAGATGCCCATTTTTGAAATGCATCTTTTAATTTGGGGGCTCTGATTTTTTCAGGTCTTTATATATTCTGCATAGTAGTCCTTTGTCTGAGGTACAGCTGCTAAAACTTTTTCCCACATTGTAGGTTGTCTCTTAGGCCTGTTGGTGGTTTCTCTTGCAGTTCAGAAGGTCTTTAATAAGATGAGATCCCAGTTGTTGATTCTTTGTGCTAGTTCCTGTGCTACTGAGGTATTGTTCATAAACTCTTTTCCTGTGCCAATA
>NW_004624876.1:1965655-2009314 GCF_000247695.1 Heterocephalus glaber
GTTGGCTCCTTTGTCATAGATGAGGTGGATGAGTATGTCTGAAGTTATTTCTGCATATTCTAATCTGTTTTACTGATCCTCGAGTCTGTTTCTTTGCCAGTTTGTTTCTTTGTGTTTTTATCACAGTAGCTTTGTAGTATAGCTTCAAGTTAGGGGATTATGACAGCCCCAGCCATATCTCTGTTGCCTAGAAATGCTTTTGCTATTCTAGGTCTCTTCTGGTTGGAAATGAATTTTTGGATATTTTTCTCTAGTTCTGTGAAGTGTATTGTTGGAATTTCAATCAGGATTGCATTAAATATATATAGAAGTTCTGGAAGTATGGCCATTTTCACTATATTGGTTCTTCCTACCTAGGAACAAGGGATATCTTTCCATTTTCTTATATCCTCATCGATCTCCTTTTTCAGAGTGCTGTACTTCTCAGTGTAGAGATCTTTTGCTTCCTTTGTTAGGTTGTTTTCCTTGATATTCCACTTTTTGGATGCTATTGTAAAAGGAATTGTTTCATGAATTTCTCTCTCAGTGATTCTGCTATTTGTGTATAAGAAGGCTATTGTTGTTTGAATGTTGACCTTATATCCAGCTACTCTACTGAATCTGTCAATTAGGAATAGAAGTCTTTTGGCCAAGTTTTTTGAGTCTTCTATGTAAAGAATCATATCATCAGCAAATAATAACCATTTAATTTATTTCTAAGTGCTTAGGTTCAAACCATGACCAGTAGGAAATCTTCCATTAATCTGTAGAATATTTGTGTTAAATTCATGAATACGAAAGATGGTTTCTCCAACTTTAGTCATTCCATATTTTCCTGAATGTGTAAAGAGATAAGTGGTACAATAAAAGAAAATGTAAATTGATTATAAAATATAACAAGTGACAATGGCTTTGATAGATGCTATTGTAGACACTAAGATGAAACTATAAATATATGGAAAAATAATAACTATCAGAAAGTGAAATCTACCTATGAAAATAGATAAGGAATACAACAGACATACACCACTGAAATTGGAACAAGGTAGACAACACCTCGTGTATGATAGTTTTTCATCACATAGTTAAAGAGTAACTGGATGCAAGGAAATGGATGCACCTTGAGACGATAATGTTAGGTGAAATAAATTAGACACACAAGCTTAAAATTCAAATAGTTCCTCTTATATGAGAAACTCAAAATAAAAATAAGTGACAGAGTAAAGTAAAAGATAGTTAAAAGGAAAATAGGAGATAGATATTTTCAAAAGGAAAGATGCCCAAGAGATGGAGGGAGGAGGAAGGGAGAGGAGAAGAGGATAAAGAAGGAATTAGTATGTGGTATGTACCATGTGTATCAACTCCCAATAATGATTCTCATCAGTACGTATGTGCTCATGTACTAATAGAAATTATAATTTGAAGACAAACATTTTATAGGAGACTAAAATTTATAAGAAAGAATAGTAAAATGTTGGAAACTCTCCAGTAAAATAGCTCTTATTGGACAGAAGTTTTGGTTTCTAGTGCCTGAGAAAAGAAAGCAGAATATCTAGAAGTGCCAGGTCTCAACTAAAACCAAAGTTGCTTCAAAATATAGAAAATTCACCCCCATAGACTAAATGTGGGAATTTCACAGGATTGTTATTCCAGAGAGGAAGCCTAGTACCCACCTTGTCTTTCCCTCTCCTTCTTTCTCTACCTGCCCTTGCTAGGAAACATCCAGCTCTCCTGTGGCCGTCACTGCAGTTTTCCATTCTACAAGCTCTGTTCCATGGAAACCCATTTTTACAGTGGATGACCACAGAGATAAAGGTGAGTCTCTGAGGGTTTGTGTTTGGTAGATTGTAAAGATTTGAATCTCAGAGCTAGTAATTAAATGAATGCTTGTATGATCACTTCAGTTCCCAAACAATAGGGTCTTCTGGGAATCAAAGAAGAAAAAAGTTAGGGCCCGGTATTTAGCTCAGTGGTTTCACAGCCTGCTGTGCAAGCACAAGGACCTGAGTTTGATTCCTGGTTCCAAAAAAACAGGAAAAAGTGGAAAGTTTTCAATTTTGTGTATATTGAGGTAGCATTTATTTCCTCCAGGAGAAACTTTTTTTCTTTTTACTTTAATTTCAAAATCACAAGGTTTGCTCTAAGTAATATGCTATTTCCTCATGAAAATAACTGAAAATTTTTCTGTGCTATGCCTGCCTAGAGTAACCTATGAAAATTTTATAGATCATTTGGTGCCCACAATGATACAGACTATCTGAAAAACTTTCTCAGTCATTTTTCCTAAACTTTTTAGTTTTCAATTTTATTGTTTAAATGGCCAAATAAAATTCCATGCATTTCTTATCTAGAACACGTTGTTAAGAATATAATACGTTATGAAATCTCTAAATCTAAGAATATTATATGCATTACCTCAAAATAGCTAACATTATTTAGAACATTTAAGAATATAGTATGTTAAAATTAGTTGTGGTTAACCTTTTATAATTTATCTCATTTTTACTTTTTCTTATCAGTATGTATTTCCAATATGTAAGAAATATTCTCATAATTGGAAATTGGTGCACAGACATATACTGTCTTTTTCATTTTTACTTTGCTGTCTCACCTTTCACCTTTCCCCTCTTCTCAGCTCCCACATAATCTCTATGGAATCCATGCTCCTGTTTCTTAACATATCCTTTGATTTTGTTCTTGAAACAATTTATATTTTGAAGCCAGTATACTAGTGAACCCAAGTGATATTAACCTTGCATGGCTGACTTATTTCTATTACTACTGTGATCTCAACATGGATCCATTTTCCTACACGTTTTAAGTTTATCCTTCCTTACTGCTGAGTGGTACTCCACTGTGTAACAACATTCTTTTTATCCATTAATCTGTTGATAGACATATAGACTGCTTCCAAGATTTAGCCAGTATGGGTTGTGCAGCTATAAACAGGAGTATGCACATGTATGAGGTCTGTAATTCTTTTAGGAGGACACCCAGAAGAAGTGTAGCTGGGTCAAATGGAATTTCTGTTTTATTTGTTTGAGGAATCACCTTTTTTATTTCCATTGTAGGCGTAGTATTTACATTCCCATGAACACAGAAAGGTTTCATTTTCCTCAAACTCACCAGCATTTCTTGATCTTTGAGTTTTTGACAGTAACATTTATTTTATTATATTTTATGTTTTTATTAATACATGTTTGTAGAACACAATGTTTACATTCCTTGTGCAGATTTGTACTTCTACATAAAACCACCTAATTCCTTTTTCATCTACTTTCCCTCCTATCTCTTCTCCCTCCATTGGTTATTTTTTCTAAAGACCAGTCTCCTATTTATACTCACTGCTTATTATATAATATATAATATATGTTATGTATACTTTTAAGTGCATATTTCAATAAATATACAAATATGTACTAACTTTCCACAAAAATATAGTCATTATGTAATCCAATCATGGAATAATTAAAATTAACTAAAAGATCATATTAAGATTTTCACTATACATAAACGAAAAATGTTTGAAGTGAAAAATATATTTAACATTTTTCAAATGTTGCACGATATATAACTGTAACAATAGATAAACAGTACCTACTAAAATGTATAATTTTTATTTTTCTACTTATAAACTATAGATAAATTTAAAAATTAAAATGAAATACAAATGAGAAGATTGAAACAAAATCAGGAAAAAAGAGAAGACATTAAAACTTATGGTATAGATAGTCAAAAAATCAAAAGGGTATATGATAAGCAATTGTATACCAATAAATTTGATAATGTAAAATTTATTTAAATATTTGAGATGACCTACAAATATTGACTCATGAATCCCCTACAAGATAAATGGCATAAAATATGGTAAGTTTTGCTATAATGTTATTTTTTATCTTAGCTAATTTTATTGGTTTTTTTTTCTTTTTAATTCTTTTACTGGTACATTTTAGGTATACATTATGTTTACATTTATTATTGTGTGTTTGTGCCTGTACATGATGTATCTTGGTTCTTATTTTTTCCCCATTACCTGTGGGCCCTTCACCCATTCCACCCTGCCCTATTTACATACTTCGTTTCCATTTTTATTTCTTTTCTCATACTTTTTCCTTTCCCTTCTTCCCCTTCCCCTTTTCCTCCAACCACCCCTACACCTTTGGACCTTTTCCTACTTCAAATTATGAATTATTCATTTTAATCATTTTAATCCTTATTTACACTTTCAGTTTCTCACACTATGGAAACTATTCGGTATTTACACGAGTGTCCTCTTCATTTCACTTAAGAGCATTGCCTCAATATGCACCCATTACCTATAAATGTCTCTAGTTTCTCATTCTTTATGGCTGAGTAGTACTCCATGTTATAAAAAGAAGCACATATTTGAATATACATAGCGGTCACATTTAACATCCTCCCTGCCATGTTTAAGAAATAAAAAACTTTGTTTAAATTTTTTTCTTCCCTTCTCTCTTGTTTTGCATTTTCCTTCATTTTCTGGTCCCTCTCCCCTCCCTTGTTCCTCTTCCAATTTGAACATTTCCTTCCTGTTTCTCAATATCTATCATCCATTTTAGTCCTATTTACACTTTAAGTTGCTCAAATCAGAGAAACAATACAATATTTAAACACCATGTGTCCAATTTAGTTCACTTAGAAATATAATGTCAAGGTGCATCCCATTTACCTAAAATTTCTCAAATTTATCATTCAGTATGGCAGAGTAGTACTCACTTGTATGAAAAAACAACAGTTTCTTTATCAATTAATCCATTTATGGGTATCAAGGCTGTTTCCAACATTTAGCTATTACAAGTTGTGCTACTATAAAATGGGTGTTGTAGTCAGGGTTTGGCAAGGGAATACATTTACTTCAGGACATACAGTTTATAGAATTATGTTACAATAATTACACAAAAAGTCAACTGCAAAGGAGTGCAAGTGATTAACCAGACATTTGGGGCCCAAAGAATCCAGCCAAAGGCCTAGATCTAAGTAATGTCCCACATAAGCCCAGCTAAAGGCTTAGAATCCAAGGCAATGTCCTCCATGAGACCAGCCAGTGGATTAGAGTCCAAAACAATGTCTCATGCTAGTCTGTATTGAGGACATGCATCTGGATGGCCCAAAATCCAGTGCTGGAAACCAGAAAACCTATGCCATTGTGATGCTGGTTACATGAAGGATTTGTGTCACCATACTGAGGAATCCATATTGGATCCAGGAAATGATGCTCATGGTGAAGATCAGAGTTCCCCTGACATAAACAGCAGCCATTCCCAGTGACATCGAGGCCCCAAGCTCCTCCTCTGAAGAGAACAGGTTAGTTTGCATCAGTGAAACCATGGTCAGCAAGGTGCTCCTAGAAAATCAACAACCCAAGATCTTCCCCTCCAGTTCTCTTTTTATAGCTATTGACAGCAATCTTTGGGTGGGTCCTCCATGCCTAGACCATGCTGATTCAGTTCAGCTGGGCATTACAAGTTAACCATTAGTCAATCCACTACAATGGGTGTGCATATATCACTGCAGTACGATGCTCTTTTTTAACTCTTTTGAGAAAATATCAAGAAAGGGGGAAGGGTTCAAATGGTACCTCTAGTTTTACTTTTTTGAGGAAAAATTTCCACACCACTTTCCAGAGTGGTTACACAAATCTACACTGTAAGGAAAAAGGAATAGGGTTCCTTTTCCCCCATACCACTGCCAGCATTTACTATTAGTTGACTTCTGGATTACAACCTATATTATGTAAGTTGTTTTATATCATGTATAAGTGTTGGACTTTGACAAATGATTTTTCTACATCTATTGAGATGATCATATGACTTTTGTCTTCAGTTCTCTTAACTTGGTGTACTGTTTATTGGTTTATATATGTTGAACCACACGTGCATCCCTGGGATGAATATTACCTGGTAATGGGGTATAATCTTGGTATAATCTTGATAACTTACTGTATTCTGTTTGCTTATATCTTATTAAGAATATTTGGATCTACATTCATTGAGGAGATTGACCTGTAGTTCTTTATGGTTGAATCCCTTTCTGGTTTTAGTACTAGGGTAATGTTTGATTTCAAGAATGATTTTGGGAGTATTGCTTCCCTTTTAATTTTATTAACTATGAAGGGTAGTGTCACTAGATATTCTCTATAGTTCTTATAAAATTCAGTAATGAATCCATCAGGATTTAGGCTTTTCTTTGTTGGTACATTTATATTGCTTCTTCAATTTCATTGATATTGGATTATTTAAAATTTTTGTATCTTCTTGATTCAGCTTTAGGAATTCATGTGTATTCAGGAATCTGTCCATTTCTTTTGAATTTTCCATCTTACTAAAATACAGTTTCTCAAAATAGATATTGATCGTCTAATGAGTTTCTGCAGGATTTGTGATTTCACCATTTTAATGCTTAATTGCATACATAGATTTGAGTCTTCTTTCTTTTTTGAATAGGTTAGCTAAGAGTTTGTCTATTTTATTTATTCCTTCAAAGAATGAACTCTTTGATTCATTAATACTTTGTATTGTTTTATGAGTTTCAATTGCACTAATTTTGGAACTGATATTTATAATTTCTGCCCTCATGTGCACTTTGAGCTTGACTATCTCTTCTTTTTTCTAGAAGACTGAGGTTCAAGATTTGTTTACTTATTTGAGCTTGCTCTGGTTTTCGGATCTGAAAATTCAATTTTAAATTTACCTTATAGGACTGCCTGCATTGTATTTCATAAATTTTGGTTTGTCATTCTGACATTATTGTTTAATTGTAGAAACTGTCTAATTTATTCTTTAATTTCAGCTATGACACATTGATTGCTCATGAGGGTGTTAATTATTTTGCATGTGCTTATATAGTTTTGTGGTTTCTTTTTCCATTGATTTCCAAATTCATTGCACAGATTTCTAATCCTATGAATGGATAATTTCATTTCTTTTGTATTTAACTTAAGAGTATTCTATGAGCTACTATATTTTCAGTTTTGAATAAAGTTTCTGTGCTGCTGAGAAGAATGTGTATTTTCTTGTTGTGGGGTAGAACACTCTGTAGATATCAAGTTCATTTGTTCAAATGTTTGATTTATCTCTCATATTTCTTTGTTGATTTTTTGTATAGTTGATCTGTCTATTTGTGACAGTGGTGTATTGTGATTCTCCATTACAATTGTATTGGTGCTTTTCTGATTTTTCATATCTATCATTGTTTCTATTATATAGTTTGGTGCACCACTTTTGGTGCATATATATTTATAATTGTTATCTCTGCCTCTTGCATTGTTCCCTTAACAAGTATGTAGTGACTGTATTTTTCTCTTCTGATCATTCCTGACTTGAAATCCACTTTGCCTGTAAATAGAATAGCTATTCCTGCTTTTTCTATGTTCCTGTTAGATAGAGTGTTTTTTTCTATCCCTTAACTTTCAGTCTATTAATTTCTTTTTTAATTAAATACATTTCATGTGTGCAGCATATTGTTTGATATTGTTTCTTGATCCAAACTACCAGTCTTTTTCTTTTGATTGCTGGTGGTTTTAGCTGATATGTATTGACTTATCTTTGTCATGTTATTTTCCTGTTGTTAGTTTCCTTTCTTTCCCTTCTATTTAATTGCATGTCTTGCCTGATGTATTCATTATACTATGGTTCATGGAATTATTATCATTTTTCTTTTCTATAATATTTTTGAGAAAGTTTCGGAGTGATGGTTTAGTGGTCATGAATTTTTTCTGGCGTTTTTTCTCATGGAAGTATCTTATTTCTGAATCAATTTTGAAAGATAATTTAAGAGAATACATCAGTCTTGGTTGGAGTGTGTTTTCTTTTAGGACGTATAATACTTCACTCCAAGCTCTCATTTATTGAGATTTGTGTTTAGAAGTCTGCTGTGATTCTGATGGGTTTTCCCTTATAGGTGAGTTGTTTCTTTTCTCAAATAGCTTTTACTATGTTCTTCTTGTATTGAATTTCTGAGATCTTGACTATTATACACCTTGTTGATATTTTTCTATAATCATGGTTAATTGTGTCTCTATATGACTTATTTATCTGTATGTAAAATTACTTTTGCATGTCTGGGAAGTTTTTTGCTCTTACTTCTGTGAGCAGGTTTTTTGTGTGTTTTGTAATTTCTTCTGATTTTTCATTGATTTCAATTAACCTTCTGATATTCTTCTTTGTATTATCTAGCAGATGTAAAATTGATTTTTTTGTATTTTTATATAGTCTTTCATTTGTTAGTCACCAAATGCAAACCTGTCTTTTAGACATTATACTTTGTCTTCTCTTTGGTAGATTCTGCTGCATATATTTTCAATAGAATTTTTAACCTAATTCTTTGGGGAAGATCCCCAGCAGTGGGATAGTGGAGTCAAATGGGGCTTCCAGTCCTAGTTCTTTGAGGTATCTCCATACTGATTTCCACAGTGCTTGCACCAGTCTACACTCCCACCAGCAGTGGAGCAGGGTTCCTCTTTCCCCACAGCCCCGGCAGCATATTTTATTGGTTGATTTCATGATCGCAGCCATTCTTCCTGGAGTGAAGTGGAATCTCAGCGTTGTTTTCATTTGCATCTCTCAAATGACCAGTGATGTTGAACATTTTTTCATGTATTTATTTGCTATTTCTACTTCTTTGTCTGAGAAATGTCTGCTCATTTCAGACGCCCATTTTTGGATTGGGTCTTTAAATTTGGGAGGTCTGATCTTTTTAAGTTCTTTATAGATTCAAGATAGTAGACCTTTGTCTGAGGAAGAGCAGGTGAAGATTTTTTTCCCACTGAAATGTACCAATGATTAGAATGAATAATCGATAATGTAAAATAGGAAGAAAAGGTCTAAAGGGGTAGGGGTAGTGGGAGGGGCAGGGGAAAGGAAAGAAGGGAAAGGAAAAATGATGAGAAATGGAAAAAATGAAAATAAAGTCTTTGTAAATAGGGAAGGGTGGAGGGCATGAAGGGAGGGCTAGGAATGGGGAAAAAATAAGAACCAGGATGCATTATGTAAAGGTCCAATTCCCAATGAGAAATGTAATTGTGTTGTATGCCTACAATGTACCAATAAAAGAATTTAATACAAAAAAAACAAAGAAAATAAATATTATATTTTCTCTCGAGGAAAATGGTCTTCATTAAAGAAAATTAGCAAAGAATGAAATATATCTTTTTTAATTGTACATAAATATTACAAGTTCTCTCAACTTACAATATTTGTAAACAGCAAGAGTTTGACTTCCATTATATGGAAAAAATTATAGTTTATAATATGGAAATATTCCTACATACCAGTTATTTAGCAACAATTTTTTGTCATTTTTGAGACTACTTATTTCCCTCCTTTGATTGTGGGTATCCAAACTCAGAGCAGAGTTATCTCCTAAGAGGGCTGCCTCACACTGATGTCTCTTTTTATCATTTCTGGATACATGGATTACATGCTCCCAATGGTGAAGGTCTATGGCCAATACCACCCCATCAAAAAAGAAAAAGAAACAGTAATAAAGAAAAACATGAATTTCCAATGCATCTATTCCCAAACCAAAGATATGTAAACATGCAGTTCTCCCTAGAAACATAAATCTGAACTACAAAATTGGAATACTATCAAATTTTTGTTATGAAAGTCCCTCATTGTTCCTTATTTAGTGGATTTAAAAATATAAATGGTGTATATTGTTAATAAATAATCAGCAAATGAACAAAGGATTTGAATATTTTCACCACTAAGACATGGTTCTCAAGAACACTGATATGCTCACCCTCATTTGGGCATTGCATGATGAATATAAGTATCAAAGTATCAAATGGTGTCCTGAAAATCTGTGAAATTTTTCCCCTTTATAAAATTGGAATTATCTATTACCAGCTCTGAAACTGAGAATGTAGAGTACATTCAAACATACAAGTTATGATATCTTGGATAATCATGTTCTGTGTCTTCTTGATTCATGTTTTACTAATGAAACAACTGATTCTCCACCTAGGCACTGAAATTCCACATTTCCTCTCTGAATTTGCTCAGATTTTCAACTTGCTAAGCTCTAATATGCTTGCCAGTATGGTCTTAATTTATGTCATGACCACATTGCTGGTTGTATTTCTCATCAGTAGAATCCTTTTCTCTTATTCTCAGATTATCTCAACTTTAACAAGAATGTCCTCCATTGCAAGCAAGTGTAAACCATTTTCCCCCTGTGGGTCTCACCTCTGTGTGCTTTCTTTATTCTATGACCAGCAATTGGGGTTTTCCTCATTTCTTCTGTGACCCATTCTTCCCATGAAAGCTCTGTTGCCTCTGTGATGTACACTGTGGTGACTCCCATGATGAACTCCTTCATCTACAGGCTGAGGAACAAAGATGTGAAGTGGGCCCTGGGCAGAGTCCTCATCAGATTAATTTCTTGTTTTCATGGACCATTGACCTCAGAAGTAAGTGCGTCTTAACATCTGCTAAGGCTGTGAATTGCACTAGCGTCATTTTTTTCTCCTTCAAATATACACACCTTCATTTTGTGTTTTCCCAAAGAACTTATGATTTTGCTTGTACATGTTTTTGTATTCGTTTTTCAACCACTTTCTTGATCATTCCTTTTTAACTTTTATTCCTTATGAATGGCCCTAGTTTTTCAACTTTAGTCACTTTTTGTGTAAGTGTTCCTAATATTTCTAACTTGATATTTAAAGAATTTATTATTTCAAATGTTGACATAGGTGTCTCAAAAATTGTTCTTTTGATGATTAATGTTCTTTAGATTAAGGTGTTTCATTCCTGGTTTTCTGCTCAAGACCTAGAATGAAAATATACATTATTTATAGGAAAACACTGACCATATCAGATTGGTGCTTTTTTTTCACAAATATGGCTTGATTTACTTTGAGGAACTTTCTCATGAAAGTCTCCCAACCTATTCATCATTCCCATGATAAATGGAGCCCAGCAAACAAGATGTTTGCAGATGAGGCAACCAGAGGAACTGAAAGTCTGAGAATGACCTGGAGCACAGACATAGAGCTAGCACCAGGGGGCACTTGTGAAAGTAAAGAAGAGAAGGAGGGTCAGAGTACTAATTAAGGACCTGGAGCACTGGGAGAGCTATGTATCAGCAAGTGGTAGGAGCAGGTAGCAGTGCAACCAGAGAGACTTGGGGGGAGAAAAGTAATCTGAACAGCACCAAGGCAGGCACTTTCAAAAATTTCCCCCAAACACGGGGGAATTCTGTACCCATGGGATATCCTGTCCACTTCTCATCATGCTATAGGAATTCCTCCAACCCCAGAAAAAGACAGGTAAGCACCATGAATCCTGAGGCACCACAGAGTTTGAAAGGATGGAAAGTGAGAGAGAGAGAGACAGAGAGACAGAGAAAGAGACAGAGAGAGCACTCAGCCAAAAGGAGTGGCATGGCACTCTCATCCTTAGTCTTACAGAAAGTAAACACAGAGGCTTAGCCCAGGATTATCACAGTGGGAAGGGACCAGGCATGGCAAAACTCCTTGAGGAGATCAGTGAAACACTGAATATAGGCCCAATCACACTGCACTGTCTACTCTGATTCAATTGAAAGTGATGTATGCATGTGTGTCCTATTTATTACACTTAAGAGTATGGCCTCAATGTGCATCAATTAAGCTATAAATATCTCTAATTTCTTATTCTTTATGGGTGAGTGGTACTCCATTTTATTTTTGAAAAAAACACATCTCTGTTATCTATTCACCAGTTGATGGGCATTTGGGTTGTTTCCAAGTTGTAAATTAAGATGAAAATGTGTAATAGATAATGTGAAATAGGAAGAAAATGTCCAAGGAGGAAGAGGAAGTGGGAGGGGTATGGGAAAATTAAGAAGGGAAAGGGAAAAATATAAGAAGAGGAAAAAATTAGAAAGAAGTCTTTGTAAATAGGGAGGAGTAGAAGGGTTGAAGAGAGGGTAAAAGAATGGGGAAAAATAAGAACCAAGATATATCATGTATAGATGCAGTTTCCCAATCCTATATGTCACCATATTTATAACTAAAATGTACCAATAAACTTAATGAAGAAAGAAAGAAAGAAAGAAAGAAAGAAAGAAAGAAAGAAAGAAAAAAAGAAAAAGAAAGAAAGTGACCTATGGTAAGAAAAAGGCAGAGACCTTCATCTGGTCATGTCCACAGGAGTAAAACTGAAACTCACTGTTGTCTCTATAAGGGAGGCCAGCTCAGAAGCCCCTCCAAGCCTTCAACACTTCACTCACTGGCAAGCAAAACAATATAAATCATAACAGGGGAGCAGTCCCAGGGAGTTGCACAAGTGGGTAGACATCTGATAAGACGGAGGAGTAAAAAAGCATTCTATGGACTCAGTGGATTGCAAAGGTGCTGAAAAGAGCCAGATCTAGCAGTCCAACTGGAAGCCCCTTCAAAGAGCTTCTCAATGGGTCAGGGATATAACTCAGAGGAATAGCACCTGCCTGGCAGGCACACGGTCCTGAGTTTGATGCCTGTTAACAAAAAAAATCTTCTCCATTTCTGAACATTAGAGGGTAAAGATCATTGGTAGAATTTAGACTGCAATATAAATAGGACTGACAGGAAGGATGTAGACACACCCACAACACATGAAATATCAGAATGCAGCAGAAAAGAATATAAAAATTTGATTAATGAAATCATAGCAAAATTTTATTTTTTCAAATTCAGGTAAATTAGATATATAGAACATGAAATAACCATGATCAGAAAAGAACTTTTCCATGACACATCACAGTTAAAATCTTAGAAGTCAACCACAAGGACAGTATTATAAAACTTGTTAGAAAAAAACATTAAATAACTCCTTAAGGCAAGTCTATCAGAATTACAGCAGATTTCTCAATACAGAAATTGAAGGCCAGGAGAGCGTGCAGTCAAGTTTTTCAAACTCTGAAAGCAAACAACTTTTCATACAGATTAATATATCCTACAAATCTATCTTTAAAATTGATGAAAAAATAAACTTTCTATGACAAGGGTACTTTAAGAATCACTATCAAACCAGTACTATGGAAAGCACTCAAAGAAATATTAGAGACAATAAGACCATCAAGACCAAAGAACCCAAATGAAAGAATATATCTAGAAGGGAAGTAATTAAGAAAAAGGGGCTGGAATTAAGGAATAAGCAACTAAAAAATAATGCACAGTCATTAAGTTTCAGCAATAACTTTTAATGTCAGTGGTCTGAACTCCATAATTAAGAGACAAAGATTGGCAGTTTGGATCAAAACAACAAAATCCAAGTGAATTCTGTATACAAAAGTCACATTTTATCCATAAAATAAATAGGATAAAATTAAAAGGTGGAAAATGATATAGGAGTCCAAATCCAAGCAGGAGTAGGAATTATAATTTTAGACAAAGAGGACTACAGACCATGACTGATATGAAAAAGGAGGAAAGTCATTACATCCTAGTAAGAAAACAATTCAAACAGTGGAGACAATAGTTGTAAATATATGAATGCCAGTGCCACTAATTTTATAAAGCAAATACTACTGGACATAGAATGTCAGACAAATATCACTGCAATCCTAGTAGTCTACCTGAATACATAACTATCACACATAGACATCTACCATTGAAAAATATCCACAGAGATATATTAGAGTTGAACCAGAAGTGAGTAAGCAGGAGTAAGGATGGAAGAAAGAGGGGGAAAGGGAATTATAATTTATTAAGATATGTAAAATGCATGCCATTAACATAGGCTAATTAATTATAATTTAAAATATTAAGTTAACAGAGTGGCATCTAAACTTGTAAATCATAACCCCCTTGGTCACATTATTTTTTAAACTTCATAGCTTTAATTTCTTATGACTGTTCATAGTAAGGTGGTGTTTGCCCAGTTTGGTGGAATGAATAGGTGACATTAAAAGTGAGCATCAGTTTTAAGTTTGGAACATAAAAATTTCCTGAGTGTGTATGATACTGATAGTATCACAACAGCATGAATATAGTTAATGACACTAAAATATGTATTTAATAAGGTTAAAATGCTAATGGTTTTGTTTTGTATATTTTACTGAAATAAAAATTGAAATATAAAAGAGATGGACCTTCAGAAATAATACATAACTGATAGAAGTGAATGATACAAATGACCTTTGCCCGGGCAGAGGAATAACCTAAAATCTACCTAAATCCTAATATGGCCATTTTTTACCCTCCTCCTCCTTCTCCTGCTCCTCCTCCTTTTTCTCCCCCTTGTCCTTCTCCTCCCCTCCTCTTTGTTGTTCCACCAATATTATCAGATACTCTGTAGAGATTGGAATATGGTAGAACAATTTTGCTAATTATTAGCTCTGTGCATTATATCTTAAAGTTTACATAAGAGTCAGTAATTTGACTGAGCCTAAAGCCCTTTAGTTTGGTGTCTCCATTCCAATGAGCTCCACAATTGTGTCACTGTCTCCATGGCTGTCTGCAGCAGGAAGATCCTAGCTGTAATTTTATTCATATCCTTCCTGAGGACAGAGTCTCAGCCTTCATTAGGCATCTGATATGGGGGAGGGTCTTTGGGTTTGCAGTACCTGATGATGACCCAGCAGAGAAACAGAATAACCCAATAAGTTCAGAGGGAGCCCAGAGTCGTGCAAGGACTCTTGGAAGCAGTATTTATTCATGGCTGGGATAACATGATAATTTATGTAGATAGATGGAAGATATTAATCCAAAAATATCACCTGTGAGGAATGGGAGGTTTATGTTCTTGGTCAGATGAGGGGCCATATCAGAAATTTCATGATTTTTTTTTCTTTTACTGGTGCTTATCATTGACATTTCGCTTGCTTTAGCAAAAAACATCTTTCTGAACTATTTCCTAAGCATTCTTATTGGATAATGAAGATGCTGATGAAGATGAAGAGGATGACAGTAACCAGAATATAATGGCTTGTTTCTAAAGACTTCCCAGGATCCAGGCACTATCAAGATGTTCTGTAGCTTGTTTCATAAAATGAAAGATTCTGTCATTATGTGCAACATGTAGTGAGTTCTTAGGTAGAATACAATGAATGCCTGTTTTCCTTGAGCTGTGTGTTCATGGACATAGGGCATCATATCAGATCAGTCTTGAAAAGTTGTCCCTTAAATAACTCATGCAGTCATTTAAGTCCTTGGCATTTCAGCTGTGGATCATTGCTCAGTGCTTTTTGTTTTGGTATTCACAGCATTTTGCAGAGCACAGCAGAGGGTAGCACCAGGCACATCCACTATAGAAAGGATAAATTTAGATTGTTGGCAAAAATTTCAGAAATTGTAGGCATATGATCATTCAGAACAGATCTCTCCTCTCCTGGCATGCCAGGAAGTTCTTTCCACCTCCTTGTCCATGCTTGTGAATAGCTTATACAATCTCAAGAGGAGACATAGTGTCAGGTTTTGGTCACAGGACTGTGTTAAGAGCTAGGGAGGGTTTTACAAATCTATCTCTGATGTACCTGTGGTTAAGATGTTGGGCTGCTCACTTAAACCTTTCTATGGTTGGATATCAAATATGTTTAGTGCATTGGACACAGAAAACACCTATTTCATTTTCAGTTCTTTTGGCTGCACTCATTATTCTTTAATGTAGGGCAGGTTGTTAGTATGTCTGAGTCTCAATATTGTCATCTTCATTGATTTCTAGTTCACAGAACTGCAATAAGGATTAAAAAAGATATTGAGGAGATTTCATGTGTGTTGTGTATGCAAAGTGAAGGCAAAATAAAGTTTAGATATTTATTGCTCACACTATTAAGATTATCATACCAAACATGTAAAATATTATGTGATCCAAATTCATTCACTTACTATTTCTATAGGAGGATAACATATATTTATCTTTGTATAATTACATCATATATTAAGAAAGCATAGATTGTATTTCCTTTCTGATTTTCTAGAGCATATACCTGGATTTACACAAAAGGGACATCAAAAGAGAACGTCTCTGTTACATATTACACAGGCAGTTCCTTGCTTCAAAATAATGGGGCATAGTTAGTGTCTTTAAATATTTGATATTTTCTATCTGCACTGTCATCTCTTTAAGGACTGTCCTACAGAACAACAGACAACATAAAAAAGTTGTTTGTGTCTGTGTTGTGGACATGTATGAGATTTAACACATTGAATTGCGTCCACATCAATTGCTTGCTCAAAAGAATAACAGAGATTTCTGTGGGTGAATAAAAGGAAAAGAAGCACAAAGCCAAAAGGACAGGTAAATTTTGCCCCTGGCTTGGGAGCATCCCTGGATCATTCACAGCGTCACATCATCCCAGGCACTATTGCTGTTTGAAATTGGGTTCATCAACATACTCACTATTGCCATAATGATAAAAGTATTTAACTTTTAAAAAGGCAAAGTGATAAATACTTATGAAGTTTCAGACTTTTCTGAGGTGTCAGATGTTGTAGACATGAGTGTTATTCCACTTACAATTATAATTATTAGTTTCCAGCTCAGATTATATGGCACACATGTTGGAGTGATGAGACTTATTTTTTCTTGTTTTTAGTAAGCAGGATGAGCACAGAAACATGAAGAGATTCACAGATATTCTGCATACCATAGCAGGCCAATGTTATGGCACAGAAAATGTTTATCTCCTGACTCCCAACCAAGGGCAGTGTCTCTTCTACCAAAATTTTATGGAATAATATTCTGAATATTATTCTGGAAGCTTCTGTTGAATTATTTTTGGATTAATATTACATGAACCTGAGAGATATTTTTATAGTACATATTAAGAATAAGGGGACATACTTCATATTGACTGATTTATTTAAATTGGGACAACAAATGTAGGTGATGAATGGCACAATTGAATGTATATCAAGTGTTGGAAGTCAGAGAACTATCCCCTACTCATATTTTGGAGGAAAAATTCACACGTGTGTATGCAGAGAGGCACATGAATTTTCCAATAATACTAAACTAATACTAACACTAAACTGATAAATACTAATACCCTAATACTAAACTGATAAATCATGACTCTCCCTCAGGTAGTGAAATTATCATCTAAATCATTTGAAGTAATTGTATGTACTCCATAAAGAGAAATCCACATGCTAATGTAAAGTAGAACATTGCAGGGTCAATACATGACAGTTTGTACACTAATTGGGCAAGCTTTAGGTACTTTTAGATAAGTCCTTAAGAGAAATCTTTATGGATATTGTCAGGTAAAAGGCCGAAGACCAAGACCAGACCAGGCCACAAGAAGCCTTTATTAGGGGAATAGATCTGCCAGGCTGTCTCTGAACAAAGGAGAGACAAAAGCAATATGGCTGGGGCAGGGAGAGTCTTTTATAGAGACTGGGGTGAGGCTTGTAGGGGCTGAGGCGGGGTTGAGTGAGGTAGTGACTAGGGAATGGAGAAGACAGTGATGTCACTAGGTGGTAGGAGGTGAGCGAGTATTAGGTTACTCTCTAGGCGGGAACAGAGGCATGCTGGGAAGAAGGGTTTGTTCTTTGGTGGGAGCAACCATCTTGGCATGATGTCATACAGGGGAGGGGGCAAGGCACGATAGAAAGAGGGCAGCTGCTATACCTAATAGCTACTGAACTATTGGGAGACCTATCAGATATAATAATCCACACTGATGTGAAAATAATGACAGGACAATCCACTCCTCAAAAAACAACCTTGATGGTAGCTTCTTTTGTGGGAAAGGAAATACCAATGTGTGAGGAAGTAATACCCATATGCAGATATACTGAGAACAGAAAGTCTACAGATTGCAATCCAAATCAATACGAAGTAGTATGTCTGAGGTTGATAACATAAAATTTTCACCTTTTAATGTAGGTAGTATATTTTACTGAGAGTAAAAACAGTTAACATTAAGGGACTATTTTCTAAATGTCTGGGTATATTCTCAGACAGCTATTCTCACTTCAGGTGTCAGAAAAGAAAAAGAAGTTCACTTACAAATTTTCTAATGAAACTGAATTTCACTTCAGGTCACAGTATCTGGACACTTTAATACTTCACAAGTAATGTATTGATATAGGATTGGGAATTTCATATATGTATTTAAAAATCTTTGAAAAGTTTCTTACTGTAGCTGTATGAAGGAGGTAATTGTTGACACCATATTGCAAAAGGTGAAACTGCAAGGTGTATTTGCCTTATTTCCTAGGATTTTATGCCTTGTATTGTCTCCAAATGATAACATCCTGAGAGGCAATGAGGCCTGCACTCCTCACTTAGCTGAATTAAGAGATGAGCAACCTGTGTATCAAGATAGACTGATATGAAAATCTATTAAGTAGGTGTATGAAGGTGAAGACTCAATGCAGGGCTTTGTAACTGTACCTGGAGCTTAAGTCTTGCAATATACATCAGATGGTTGCTGAACAGATAAACAATGAAAAAACACCATTGGATTACCAGAGAATATAGAAGCAAGAAAAATAAACTTTTACTGAGTTTGCGTGAGATCAACACAAATAAGCTTATGTTTTTAAAAATTTGAAGTGTTTATTAAAACTTCATTATTTTTCATCAATAACTTGTATAGCATACAGTAACATCAATTTGTAGTTAGTGATGTCAACATATTGTGTACATTTACATAAACAATATTTACAGAAAGTTGAAGATTTTCACAAGTGTCAAGGACAGGAACTTCATATGAAATACCCTTAAATGACACACATAATTTTAATGAGAACTTATTTCCACAAAGGAAGGAAATCAGAAGCCCAAGAATGATGAAAAACTTCCTAGAGGAAACTAACATATAACTGTGTTTCATGAATGTGAAGTATCAACTTTAATTTAGAACTAAAGTATTGCAGTGCAAGTTCTTGCAGACATTTTATTAATATTCTAAGTATTGGAATATTGGGCATCATTTTTTAATAGAAATAAAGTCCATTTGAATCTTTCTTAAATTCCTTCAGAATGACTTTACTAAAAGAAGAAGAGTTATTATTTATTCTCTGTTTTATTAAAAGAGGCTGTACTTTATGGTCATCGTGGTCTTCTGGTCTTCAGTATTGTTCTAACCTTGCTCCAGTGAGTATTTCTATAATAGCTGTGTGTAGGTCAAAGGGAATAAGACAGAATCCAATCATGGAAGAGGTTTTGAGAAATTGAGTTTATTACACCTAAGAAATACTGTTAATTGTATATTGAGCACAAGTGTGGATACTTTTTATTTTTAATTTTTTTAGCCAGAACATTTTTACATGTATGTTATACGTAATGAACATATTCATCTTGAGGAGGTGGTACCTATGTATATTGCTTCATATTCTGTCATGTCATACTTCCCCTAAAATCCCCACTGTCTTCATCTTTGGATCCCTTCCTCATCTGCAAAAGGGCTTCATTCTTGTTATTATCATTTTTTATTTTGCTCTTTAAATTATTTATACTTTGGATTTTTCATATTAGTGAAGACATGCAATATTTAACTTTCTGTGTCCAATTTATTTCACTTAAGACTATGTGAGTTCAAAATATATACAGAGTGTTATTTCCTACTTATTTTTTCTTTTGTTCATCCTTTTTTCTTTGTCCAAAGGTGTCCAAGCAATATAGATCCACAAATCTTAACAGATATCTTTGAATTCCATCTCATGAAACTCTCAGAGAATCCAGACCTGCAGCTCATCCTCTTTGGACTCTTCCTGTCTATATATTTGGTCACAGAGCTGAGGAACCTGCTGATCATCCTGACCAGCAGCTATGACTCCCACCTCCACACCCCCATGTACTTCTTCCTCTCCAACCTGTCCTTGGCTGACTTCTGTTTCATCTCCACTATGATCCCAAAGATTACCTTGGACATCCAAACTCACAGTGCAGTCATCTCTTATGTGGGCAGCCTGACAAAGATTTCTCTGCTTATTATTTTGGGAAGCATGGATGACATGCTTCTAACTGTAATGGCTTTATGACAGGTTTTTGTCCATCTGTCACCCACTGAATTACTCAGTCATTATGAACCCTCATCTTTTTGTCTTCTTAGTTTTGCCATCTTTTTTGTTTAGCCTTTTGGACTCACAATTTCATGATTTGAGTGTCTTACATTTCACGTTCTTGAAGAGTATTGAAATTTCCCACTTCTTCTGTGAACCTGCTAAAATCCTTAATCTGATTTGTACTGATATCTTCACCAAAACTATAGTCAGATATTTTGTTGGTACCATATTTGGTTTTATTCCCATCTCACTAATATTATTGTCTTATTATAGAATTATTTCCTCCATTCTTAGAATCCCATCATCAGCTGGAAAATACAAAGCCTTTTCAACCTGTGGCTCCCACCTATCAGTTGTTTGCTTATCTTATGGAACAAGTGTTGGGATGCATCTTGGGTCAGCTATAGTGCATTCTCCCAGAAAGAATGCAGTATCATCTGTGATGAACATGATTGTGACTCCTATGTTAAATGCCTTCGTATGCAGTCTGAGCAACAAGGAGACTAAAAGTAGCCTGAGAAAACTCTGTAGCTGGGAAGTCTAATATCAGAAGCTGAGCCATCCAGTTATAACATACTAGGAAAAGGCATGAACACTAAACATATAGTCCTTTGGATTCTGCCCATTGAATGCATTATTTTTGTATTTTGATGACTTTAACTCATCAGAAAGTTTCACAGCAAAATGTCACTTGTGATGTTTGTGAAGTTAAGTAACACAGTATGCTTAAATTAAGCACAAAATTTCACTTTGGGAGAGTGAAACAATTTTCAATTTATCTTTAATTTTAGGTGAGAAAATTCCCCATTATGTTTACTTGTTCTTCTCATATTTCTATTGTGCATTTTCTTCAATTAAATCATAGTCATTAATGTGAGTTTCCTTCAGGTGGCTGAAGTAGAATTTCAGTCCATGTTATAAAGAAGGCCTGATTTAAAAAGATTACAAAATGATTCTAAAAGAATTAAGAAAGTATGTTCATGTACCTTTTCTCTCAGATAAATGTAAACTTCATGTGTTGCAAAATTGCACAAATAAAATAAAAAATGAAAAGAAATAAATGAAATTACATAGAAATTTATAGGGTTGGGATGTATTCCTGCACCAAGACCTTGGGTTCAAATCTAAGTAGTAAGTAAATAAATTAATAAATAAAAGCAAAAATAATGTTACAAAACATATTCTACTTAAATGCCTCAACTGCATATTTGTGATGAAAAACACTTAAATGTTTGAGAGGATATATGCAATGTGTTAAATATAGCCATCCTTATTTCTCTAATTTATTAATCATTTTCAAGTTTCATTCTCATATGAATACATTCAAATAGTCGTCTTTAAAAAAGATAACCCCAGTTTCCTGATCAGTTCTTGAATTTATTATTGAAGTGGACCAAATCTTGGTACTCAGCTCTGAAGCTTTTGACATTTTAATTTTCAGTGACAGTTATTTACAGTGCTTTTGTGTTAAATGGAAAGTGTGTGAACATGGGAAGAACTCATTAAGGGCAATGTCATTACTTGTACTTATTCCAAATTTGGTGCCATTCCAATAAATTAGTTGGCCTTCATGTGTACTTTAATTTGGGATATCTGACAGAATTTTGAATTTTTAGTTTTGCACAATGAGACATAGTCCAGAATAGGAAGTGAATATCACTTATCTATATATAAAACCATAGCACATCTCTATCTGCATGCAATTGAGTAATTTATTGACTTTCAAGGCATATCAAAGACAGTTCATGATCCATATATTCAATATATGTTCTTTTTACTCTCCTGGATCCCTATAACTTATATACAGATGTGTAATAAATACCAAGAGAAGAAACCTATGAGCTTTTTTTTTTACATTATAATTAGTATTCAAAATTATAAAGTGATCTCTACTAGCAACAATAAGATAAATTCATAGAAAATATGGTGGAATTAGAAATAATAAATGGATAAAATAGGGAGAGTAGACATATTGTACCATTAATCAAAAAATAAAATATGAGAATTTGGCATCTCATCTGCATTTTGAAGCACATATCACATGAGTAAGTGTGACACAACTCATTTCATCATGCAATCATAAAAATCTCTATAATTTTCATACAGTTGTCTTTTACCTTTATCTTTGTCAGTGATCCTACTATCTGTCCACTTCCATCTACTGTCAAACAGCTTCAATTTCATACTACAATTTTTATCCTGCTCACACATTCTAAAAGGTCTCAAAATATAAACTCTCTACCTGAAATTACTTTCTAAGTACTTTCCATTTCTCCTTTCATTTCCCCAAAATTACCCTCTGCTGTTTTTCCACACATATTTACATATAATTTCTTCAATATTCAATTAAGTTGAGCATATGGTTAAGTTTCTCTCAAATCAATTAAGGACAAACCAATCTCTGAATTCCTTAGCTAGAGTTCCCTGAGCCTGCATGGCCACATGGATAGGATATGGAAGGATGCTCAGGGCCGTCATTCTTACACAAGTCATCCTATCAAATAGAAAAACAGAGGGGTGAAAAGCACATCTATTTATAATTTCAGGAACAGTGAACAGAAAGTGAGATAAAGAAAATATATTCCACAGCAGGTTGTGCTCTGGCTAGAAGAACCAAAAACACAAGTGGAAGCATTTGTTGAATATGTGGTATGATATCAACACATGGAGTCTACCTATGAAAGGAAAGCAATGCCTACTTCTTCTGTCTATGTGGCCTGGAAGAACACAGTAAGGTCTTTAGAAATATAAAACTCTGAGGCAATTTCTAACCACATGTTACTTTTTCTTCAGGGAAATTTTGCTGGGATTATGATACTATGATGGCTTCTGGACTATGGTGGAGAGCAGAGTGACATCCTCAGAAGCTTGTTATACTTAGAATTCAACCAGGAAATAAGAAAGCAGCCTTGTGTAATATGCTCCCAGTGAAAACAGCCTCCAGTATTTGGACCATTGCATTGATCTGTACTCTTAGGTGTTCATGCAGCAACCAATGGAATATACTTCTGAGATTATGGAACAGCAAGTCTACAGATTTAAACATTGTGGATGTCTGTGTCTCTGCTACTTGCTGGTTAGCTAAGATAGGATGTAGCTGTCGTGTTATAAGCTGTCCCATAAGAGATTCCATGACAAGGATACAGGGATTCTTCTAGCCAACATCCTGAAAGGAACTCAATCCTTCTAACGAATGTGAGTGATCTTAGAAGAGAGAATTGACCAGATATGTCTTTCTCCAACAGTAGAGAATTCAGGTGGTTGCTGTCCCAGCAAGTCTTGATTTAAGACTGCTGTGGTACTCTGATTTATTTAAGGGAAGCAGCAGGTTATAGATAAGTGCATAGAGGTAACAGTAGCTTTCTATGATACCAACATATTTCAATTAAAGTGAAAAATCAGAATTTGACTGTTATTTAAATTAAAAACATAAACATCCAATATAACAACTGCTATCAAAAGAAAAACAGAAGGTTTCTTTAAGATATAATTCTTATCTGAGAAAATGGAAATGGTTTAGGATTCTTCTTAAAGAACTCCCAATTCTCTTTAAATTGTGTGGTTCATACTATAGATGCCAAAGTTCAAAATCATAAATTAGGTTTCAGAAAGTAAGATGTTCAATGTACACATGACATTTCTTCTGAGAAGAGGAAAGCCCCAGACCTTTCCAAGTATATTTATGTTTCACTTCTTCCTTTATCAATGCTATTTTCAAATCTTCAGAGAGTGGAACAACACAGACTGTAGTGGATTAACTAATGGTCAAATTGTAATGCCCAGTTGAACTGAATCAGTGTGGTCAGGGCATGGAAGATCCACCTGAGGAGTGTTGCTACTAGAAATAAAAAGAGAAATGGAGGGGAAGATTGAGGGCTGTTGGGTTTCTAGAAACTTGCTACAGCTGGTTTTCCTGATGGAAACTTGGCTGTTCTCATCAGAGGAGGAACTTGTTGGCCCAATGTTATTGGGAATGGCTGCTGTTCTTATCAGGGAAACTCTGATATTCACCATGAGCATTACTTCCTGGCTCCAATGTAGATCCCTCAGCCTGGTGGCACAAATCCTTCATCCCACTGGCATAGGTTTTCTGTCTTCCATCACTGGCCTTTGGTCCTTGAATGTGCAGATCCTCAATATGGACAAGTATGGGACATTGCTGTGGGCTCTGGGTCTTTGGCTGGATTTATGAAAGACATTGCCTTAGACTCTAAGCCTTTAGTTGGACTTGTGCTGGATATTGCTGTGGGATCCAGGCACTTGGCTGGATTCATTCAGCCTCTGTTGTGTGGCTAATCACTTGCATTCCTCTGCATTTGACTTTTTGGGTAAATATCATAAAAAATCCTATAAATTATGTGTCCCATATTAAATATATCCTCTTGACAAAACATTGACAACAACACAGATCAACTTGACTGATTGTAAGCTATGTGCACTGATGTCTTGAAACCATACACATATAAATGACCATTCTGTTTCTTCTGTCATTCAGATTCCCTGTCCCTTTCCAGTGGTCTGCATACCTGTGTCTCCTCCCAGGCCCACTCCTGGATTCTAGATGTTCATGTTTGACTCTGTCTTCCTGTGGATTCTGAGGACCATCCTTCTCCCTCAACTCATATCAAGGATGGAAGGGCAGATGTACCATTCTTGACCCAAGTGAGACCCAGAGAGGCCAAGTGAGTTCTGAGAGAGACAGTGGTTGGAGGAGGAACTGTTGGGGGCATCATGTCTCATCTCTTCTGACACTGCCCTTAGCACACCATCCAGGAAGGCTCCAACATGTAACACTTCAGATCTATAGTTTATCAAGTTTGTGTTTTTTTATCTTTCAGGAGGACACTAATGCAGAGTTTTGACTTCTCTCACACTGGCTTTAGCTATCAGAGACATGTGTTGCCAAAGCCTGAAATATTGATTATGCCCAAAACATGTTGTAAGCACTGCAGGCTGCAAACAGATCCCTCAATTGACTTACTTGTTATCTCCTCAGTGTGAGATCGTTCATGTCTTTGACTATGAAACTAAATGGCTCACAGGAGTATCTCATGAGCACTGCAGTAGTACACAGGTCAATATGGCCTCCCTGCTAATGGCCATGCCCGAGACCAGAGTAATGGCCTTTGAAGCTGTGGGGCTAATATGAAATAGCACCTGTACCTGAGGTCAGAATAAATCCACCCAAAACCCATCCTCATGATTAGTTCCTTCATAGCTTAAAGGACAATGCTCTAATTACCACTGAATATTGTCTATTTTGCTTCTAATTTGAAAATGCTTTTACTCTTCTCTTTAAAACCTTGCCTGCATTAGTTGCCATGGCAATTACATGTATTGCATCTTTTACCCTGAATAATGAAGAATAAAATTTGGTGGAAAAGATGGCCAGTGCCTTTTGCCAAAGGAGCATTGGACATCTCAGTTACACTTTCTCTTTAACTCTATCCTAAGTCTTTCTTCAACCTTGCATTTCACACTGGGAAGCTGGGAACTAGAGACTTACTGGGAATCTGGCCATCTGTTCCTCCAGATGAGTCCCACTCAATGATGCACTAGGTATTCAAAAATGATCATAAAATTGAATGTTATCATATGGATGAAATGAATGACAGTAACTCTGTGAGGCTCTGAAGTTTTTTCCAATGTAGCTCAAGATCTTTTATCTATATAACCACCCCTAAGAATAAAAACATATACAATGTACATTGTATAATTTTGGATAAAAACAGAATCAGACCATGATAGTCCAGTCATGGGACACCTTGGCCACACTCTCGATAATATCATTATGGCATTTCTCTTCCCTTTCACTGCAGGCAGTGACTGTCATTCACTGAACTCTTCCTTTTGGACTTCTGGTAGACCAAAGTAGATTACTTTTACTGTACCACACTTAGGAAGGATATCAGATACTCAGGCAGGAATGACAAAAAGATGTTAACACATGACAATTAATGGGACATCACTCATTTTTCTACTCTTGGAGTTTGCTTCAATTGTCCATTCTTCTTTCATTCTCATAATTTCTATTCATTTGAAGGAAGACATGAAGTGAGAGTGTTGTGTTTTAGTCAGGAAACACAAAAGGTTTTAGAGTTTGAAACAGACCTCTGATTCTGTTTCACCTGTCAGGCAAAAGTGTGATCATGTTCAGGGCATGGGCCTCAGAGACTATCATTTAATTTTGAGTCTTATCTCCCCTACATATCATCTATGTGACCCTGGACACATTCTCTGTAGCTCTGAACTTCAATGTTGTCTTCTGAGTTGATCTGAATTTGATGCAACCCCACTAAGAATTAAACATATGAGGTACTGTACATGTAACCAAACATAAAATGAATAAGTATATTAAGGACAAGGCATATTTAGATGTTAGTATTATTACTGTTCAGGCTAAAGGCCATATATTCTACTAAAATATCCTATCATCTAAAGGTTTTGTCTCCCCTGGGACTCTAAAAGTACATGGTATTTTTGTGCCTATGTAAACACATTTTTTATGTTTTCCCTTTACACAAATAGATTCTTAATGACTGACAGGAAACACCTTAGTATCCTTTATTTTGATTCTCTAGAGCTTATATCTGTTTGGCATAGAAAGGGGTACATCTGTTAAATATTGTTTGGATCTTTTCTTAGGTCACAGAAACAGAAGGCAGGCATTGTGGCTTCCACACACAGGTGCTTTTCTGTTTTCTGGGTAATAACTTACAATCATGTCCCATAGAACTATACAAAAGATAAAATAATGCTTTGTATATTTGGAGCATGAATTTTATGAGATGGATCATTTTATTTTTATTTTTTTAATTTATATATTAATTGGTACATTTTAGGTATACAATACATTTACATTTATCATTGGGTGTTTGTACCTGAACATGATGTATCTTAGTTCTTATTTTTTTTCCCATTACCTGTGTGCCCTTCACCCCCACCACACTTCACTATTTATTATGAGAAAGAAAAAAGAAAGAAAAAGAAAAAAAATGGAAATGAAATCTATGTAAATAGGGATCATTTTCCATTTATAAAAATCTTTAGTAATCAAGTATAAGAAGTCATAGATTTTCACAATACTGAAAACAAAAACCAAAAGAGAAGTAAAAGGAAGGCAAAGACATACAAAAATAGAGCAACAAAATTGGGAAATAGATATTTTATTGGATGTATTTAGACACATTTTAAAATTTTTACTTAATGAATAATTTCCTTAGGGGATGATAGGCATCTAACTCTGCCAAATAAAAGAATAAAAGGTCAGTAACCTTTATTTGCTGAATACATCTACCATTCCAATAGTGATTACAATTCTGATTAAAAAACCATGACAAATATTTATTAAGTAACAATCATCTGTTAGTTGCCAACTATGTCTTCTAATGGGTATTACTCTCATAATTGCTAGGGAACAGATGAGAGCACAGAGACATTGAGTGACTTATACACTGCCTACATTCTGTGAGTAAATGATATGGATGAGGAGGAAAGCTCCTATTTGGGGATGTCGTCTCCATATATGGTATGATTTTTTTTAAAGCCCCGTTTAATGGTTGTTAGGAAAAAGAGGCAAAATGTTGCTTGTGTCCTTTGGGATTTAATAAGTTCAACTGTGAATTAGGAGAATGGGCCAACTAGCTTACAAGAGGTTTTATTACCTGAATATTACAGATCACAGGATTTTCTATATATAGTAATACATTTTGCATTCCATTTTTGGAATATGATTTATGACAATATTATTCTCAACTTAATAAGGAATTTTCATGTGGATCTACCAAGAAAAGACCATTACTACAAATGCTTCAGGGATCTTTCTGTCTCTATGTATTGAGTGTAACAGCAGATAGGTGATCAACTGACTTTTTTAGTGGGAAAACTAATATAAAATATTAGTAGAAAAATTTAGCATGCATCAACTTGTACAACTCCAAAAAGTGTTAATGCATATATCTTATGAAAATGATCACTTGAGTGATATGTAGTGATATGTAGGGAGACATGATTTTCTTAGGAGTATAGTAAATATACTATTTATTATGAACATTTGATTTTGACTGAACATCTAGCTAATGTAGCTTTAGCTCTAATAGTGTTGCACTGCAAATGAAGGGACTTATACTGCACTTGTCTAAAATAAAGTACATTTGATTAACCCATGGTATATTTTAAGATTTTTTTTCAAAAAGTTAGAAAAATTTATTTTCCAAATTTCTTTTAAAAACCAGGGAGCGATATTTAAGATACTCATGGATTTGTTATCTCAAAATGCTCTTTTTGTCTCTAACTCTTATTGGCCCTATGTCTTTAAAGTGGATGAAAATATAACCAGTTGAGCAGTGCAGACATCAATGAAGAGTTCTAGAAAGAATCCACGACTGAAAACTATTCAGGAAGGCACAGTGATGTATGGTCCTCAAGTGGGAATAGTTGTTGTTGGTTAGATTTCAGAAATTGACAATTAGCTAGATGCTTCTTTTTTAGTTTGTTTACTCAAACACTCCCTTTTCCACCAGATATCCCATCTACATGGAACCAGTAAATCTAACAGGTGCCTCAAGATTTTTCCTCCTAGGCCTCTCAGAGGATCTTGAACTACCACCCATCTTCTTTGAACTGTTCCTGTCTCTGTCCCTAACCACAGTGATTGGGAACCTGCTAACCATCCTGAGTGTCAGCTCTCAGTCCCTATACACTCCCATGTGCTTCCTCTCCAAAATGTCCCTGGCTAACATTGGTTTCAGGAACACAACAATGCCCCAAAAGTTGGTGAACATCCATTACCTACACATACTACCAAACTCATGTTCTTTCCCTTTCTTTTACTATTTGGATTACTCCTCACTGAGATGGACTGTGACCATTTGGTGGCATTCTGTCACTCTCTTCACTTCCCAGTCATCATGAACTCCCAGGTCTATGGCTTGCTGCTTGTTGTATCATTTTCCATCAACTGCTTGATGGTGTTAAACCTTTCTACACTTTTGTGGAAATCTCCCATTCCCTCTGTAATTTTCCTCAACTTGTCAAACTTGTCTGTTCTGACACCTCCATGACTTACATACATATTAATTTGTAAGAGCAGTGCCATCACTGGTGATGTTCCCCTCTCAAGGATTCTTTACTTCTACACTTGAATTATTTCTGCCATTATGAGAGACCCACCCACAGGTGTGAAATATAAAGCCTTCCCTATGTATTGGTCTCATATGTCAGTTGTTTGCTTATTTTATGGGGCTGGCCTTGGAGTGTACCTCAGTTCAGCTATTTTACAATGCCCTAGCAAGTGTTCAGTGCCTTCAGTGATGTACACTATGGTCTCCCTCATGCTGAACTGCTTCATCTACAGTCTAAGCACCCTAGTTTAAATATCTGTGCTCTTTTGTTCATGAGACTAGAAAACAGAGCCAAATCAAACATGGGAACTAAGAAATACTGAGTTGGCTTGCATTGTGCATGTAGTCCATATGCCTGTTTGCTTTCTCTTTATTCATTTTTACCTCTTAAGTAGCTTTAATTGAATTGAGAGGCTACTATGGTTTCACAAATTATTTCATAGTCCCTCAGTATATCATTCTTACTCTCCTCTTGCATTACACAAAGCTTTAAATATGTAAATTTAAAATTTTGCATGTGTGCTATAAAATAAAATTTAAATGTACTTTATTGCTACATTTTAAGTATACATTGTAATCATATTCATCACTGGGAATTTGTACCTGTATATGATATATAATGGTTCTTGTTTTTGCCCATTCCCCTTCCCTCTATTCAACCTCTCCACCCCTTCCTATTTACAAAAGATTTGTTTCTGTTTTTCTTTCCTTTCTCATATTTTTCTTTCCATTGTTTCCTTTCTGCCACCCCTCATACTTCCTCTTCCCTGTGAAACTTTTGTACCAGCTGGAGATTTAGCTCAGTGGTGCTGCTGCCTGCCTCACAAGCAGAAGGTCCTGAGATTGATTCCCTGTACAAAAAAAAAATTGGTCCTCATTTGCACTTTGAGTTTCTCACACCAGAGAGACATTTCAGTATTTACACGTGTGTCCAATTGATTTCACTTGACCAATTTCACTTACAAAATTAAAATTAATTTTAATCTAGTGTGTAGTGAGAGATAAGGGTCTAAGTTCAACCTTTGGCATGTGGATAGCCAGTTTTGCAACACTGTTTGTTAAAAAGGCCAGTTTTCCTCCAGCAAAGGTATTTGGGCCCTTTGTCAAACATTGCATAACTGAATGTGCATGGAGTTGTTTCTGAATCTTCTATTCTGTTTCAGTGACCTACAAGTCTTTCTTATTTTATGTTTGTTTGTTTTTTTCTTGTTGTTCTTGTTGCTCCTGCTGCTGTTGTTTTCCCAGTACCATGCTGTTTTCATGTCTATAACTTTCTGGTATAATTTGAGGTCTAGGATTGTGATGCCCTGCCTTGCCCTTCTTCTGCATAATTGCTTTTGTATCAAGGTCTCTTCACGCTTCATGCAAATTTTAGGAATTTTTTCTCCAATTCTGTAAGAAATGGTATTGGCATTTTGATAGAGATTGGATTTAATCTATAGTACAGTTTTGGAAATATGGCCATTTTAACTATATTGCTTCTGTCTATACAGAAACAGGGAGTATTTTGCCATTTTATGATATCCTCTTCAATCTCCTTTTTCAATACAGTTTTTTAAAATGTCTTTTACTTCTTTGCGTGGGTTAATTCCTATTTCATTAGCTCTAAACACTTGATCAAACATACTTCATCTGCTGAAAGACAAAATAGGTGAAACTCTCAAAGACATAGATGTAGGGAAATAATTTCTAAATAAAAAGTTTCACAAGGAATAATGCTAAGATTTATATATAAATGTTGGAAGCTCATCTTTCTTTATAGCTATATATGGACCTTGAAACCATACTTTTAAGGGAAATAAATAGGACATACATATTGAAATACCATATTGCTTCTCTGGTGTGAGAACTGAATCTTGAAATAAGGACTGAAATGTATAATGGATGTTGGGAAATGGGAAGGAGGTGTTCAAATGGGAAGAGGAACAAAGGAGCAGGGAGGGAGAAAGGAAGAAAGGTACAGTTAAAATGGGAAAAAATGGAAATAAACTCTTGTACATAGAGAGGGGAAGTGGCTTGGGGGGTGGGATAAAATAAATTAAAATTTGTATAAAAATTCTGAAGAAAAGGATGCCAAGAATCAAAAAATAGGATCACATTTAACTGAAAAAGTTTTGCACAGCAAAAGAAACCATCAACAAATTTAAAAGACAATCTATAGAATGGGAAAATATATTTATAACCACTCCTCAGATAAAGTACTAACATCTAAAATTTATAACAAACAAAAAATTAGATCCCCGAATTTAAAGACCCAATCAAAAAACTGAAATTAATAGACATTTTTAACTGTGGAAATGCAATGGATCAATCGAAACATTGCTGCCCATTACAGAAATGGAAATGAAAACAACTTTAAGATTCCATCTCACCTTAGAAGGAATGGCTACCTTACAGAAATCAATCAATAACAAATGCAAACAAGGATATGGGGAGAAAGGAGCTGTTGTTGTTGGGAATCTAAACTAAAATAATCACTGTAGGACACTATAGAACTATATATGGACATTTCTCAGAACACTAAAAATAGAAATTCTATTTGATCATGCAATACCCTTTTAGGTATCTTCCCCCAAAATTAAAGACACTATACCACACTGATATATATTTAAAAACACTATACCATACTTGCACACACACACACACACACACACGCACGCACGCACGCATGCACGCACTCATCTTTGCAGCAGGACAATTCATAATAGGTGAATCTTGAAAATAGCCTATTGCCCCATCAACAAATGGATGAAGAAAAGGTGGTATTTATACACAATGACATACTTGTCTTTCATAAAGAAACATAAACTTGAGACATTAATAGGAAAATGAGAGTACCTTGAGACGATACTGTGAAATACAGGAAATCAGATACACAAGCTTTAACATCACATAGTTTTCCTTATATGAAAAAGCTAATAGGAAAAATGAGAGAGGAGAAAAAAGTTGCTAAGTATGTTCCTGGTTTGTAGTTTCACTACAATGTGGTTTGAGAGATCACTTTGCATTATTTCATTTTTTTTATATGTTAAGATCTTTATTACTGCTATTAGCATGGTTTATTTTGAATTTTAAAAATCCCAGAAAAGAAAAGAATTTGAAGATAGAGAGTAGCTCAGTAGTTGCCTATATTTATGGGGAGAATTACCTCCTAGCTGGGGGAGGGAGACATAATTAAGTGCAGGCCTCAGACTTGATATCCAGTATGAGGCAAACTGTGGTGAAACCCAGAACTGATCAGAAGCCCATGAACTCAGCAGCTGGATGTGCAAAGGTGAGGCAACAAGGACTCTGCTGCCAACACCCCTCTTTCAAGCTTGGGTGTCAGAGCAGAGGAATATTCCACCCACTGGAGAACAATAGGTTAAAGCTGGCATGGGGGTTTGTGTTGGAGCACAGTGTTAGAACCACCATGGTGAGTGTCAGTATCCAGTAAGAACTGAAAGCCTCATACACAGGCAAGAACTCACAGAGCCCTTATACTGGCTGAGATGTGTGCACTGGTGGGATATGCTTGAGTTCCAGCCTGAATCATTTCTAACCTGGGTTGGGCACAGGGTATACTTACTCTCATTTGAGATACAACAGGCCCCTGTGGCTGTCAAGCTCAGGTGTGACCCAGTTAAGCATTTGCCTTATTAGCCAAGAGTCAGTTTCTGCCACCCATTCTTCCAACCTCAAGTGACATAGCTATTGTCAATCAATGTTCTCAAATGGAGCTCTAGAACTTCTCTAGAACCAAAAAGAGATGTGTATTTGGGTGGGGTGGATTCTTAATTGTGGCACGGTCTCTACAGCAATACAAGCATGGTCCCTACAGCATAATTGTGGCAGGTTTCTGAGATTATGCCAGTCCTTATGTCTCTGAGAATTGGGCATGATGCAATTTAACATTAACTTAGGTGGTCAAGGACTGCTTTCACCAACACCACCCTAACTCCAGGCAACATATGAGGTCTGATCAGAAAATATGATGAATGATTAAATTTTAAACAATTACTACAGTAAAGTTAATTAATGTCCCTCACTTCAAACACATTTATCCCATCATTCTTGACACTTTATAAAAACAGTACTGGAAATCCTCTTTTATGTCTTCAGTTGCACTACAATAGGTATCTCAATGTCCTGAAGAAAATGTTTAACTTTCATGATCATTTTCATTTTGAGGAATACCCAGACATTACATGGTTCCAGACCCAGAATATAAAGTGCACAGAGTTATTAGCCTGATTTTCCATCGGATGGTATGTGGTAGCACCAATCATAACTTTTAAAAAATCATACCTTGTATAGTCCTCATGAAAAAGGACTTCTGGAACTGCTTCAGAAATGGCAAGAACATTAGGACAAGTATGTTCAAAGCGAGGGAAATTCTTTTGAAGAAAATTAATGGCAATGACTTTAACTACAATAATTTTTAAAAATTAAAGATGCACTGTATATTTTGGTCATACCTCATAGTGTGGTACAAGATTCCATATTTAGGGTTAGGTCATGGTAGTATCTTGACTTTGCCCTGGGACTTAGTGCTGAGCTGGTGAACATACCAATGGACATGTCCTAATGGCTCCTATCACTTGGTCTGTCTACAAAAGAGCTGGTAGAACAGCAGTAGAGAAACACACATTGCCCCAGTTGTCACACTTCCATTCTGGCCAGCATCACCTGTGGCTCATAGTACCAGTCTTGAGTCATAAATCCACCTCAACAACACTCTTCTCATAGCACCATGGGCCATGATCCTACCTCAGACTCATGCTGTACTTGATGTGTTGACTCAGGGTGGGAGAGAGCTTGGGAGTAGTGGTGGCCACAGCTATGGCACATGAGCCTGGGTATCATCTGTTTATGATATTTTGCTAGGGTTGGACAGAACCCCACAGTGTCTGACCAAGACCAGTAGCTGTATGTAAGGCATCTGAGCCTATTGCAACTCCAGGGAGATTCTTGTGAGGATGGACTACTCTTTTTAAGCACTCTGCTAGTTCATTCTTTTCAACACATCAACTGTGAATGTGGGACAGTCCTGGGCTAGGGTCTCTCTCTAGTGCTAACAGAGGAACAAAATACCAATATCAGACTCCCAGTACATCCAGACCCAAGTGATACTACAGCTGAAACAGTGGAAGTGACTATGTCCTCAGACAAATAAGGTGCCAGCTTAGAATTTCTGAAAAATGGACACAAACAAAGCCAGATCACAAAGATGGAATGCATAACCACCCCTTCAATGTACAGACGATATAACCCCAGGGACACCAAGAACATTCAGGAAGCCATGAACTCACCTAATAGGTAAAAGAACCAGATAAAAATCAGTATGGGAGAATGGTCAAAGAGACAATTTTAAGCAAATAATTAAAAGGGAATTTCCTTCCTTTAAGGAAGCTCAAAAGAGCTTGAAAAATAAAACAGAATGTAAAAAATTGACAAAGAAGGGAATTTTAAAATCAAGCAGAACTCTTTAAAGTGACAATACGTGTGGGAACATAAAAACATGGGTGAAAGATTGGTAGTGTAGCTCAGTGGTGGGTCACTTGCCTGGAATGCAGAAGACCCTGAGTTCAATCCCCTGAGACAAATAAATATGTAAATAAATAAATAAATAAATAAATAAATAAATAAAACATGATTAAAGATAGCAGCAGAAAAACAGATCCAACATAATGAAAAATCAATGATCTTAAAGACAGATTATTTTAAAATCTATAGAAGACTAGAAATTAAAAAAAAAAGAATGAAAGGAGCTTGTAGAAACCTTGGAAAAGTATTAAAAAGCAAACGTTCTGGTTAGTGGGGTACATGAGAATCTTGAGAATGCCAAAGGGGTAGAAGGACATAATAACAGTAAACTTCCCAAGGCTAATGAAGTATGAAAGTATCCAGTAAAGTCAAGTTCAGAGGTCACCGGGCAGGTTTTAACTGATCAAGTCTACTCCAAAACATTTTATAATTAAGTTCACAATGGCAAATTTAAAGAGATTATCAAGGCTGCAAGAGAAAAATATCGCACATAAGTGTGTCACAAATCATCTGACAACACTTTCAGTAGAAACCTTACAGATCAGGAGAGAGCGTTATGAGATTCTAGTGGCAAACTACCCAACATTTACAGTATAAGAGAGAAGGAATTTACTTTGGTTCATGATTTCAGTCCATGGTTGGCTGAATCCAACAGCAAGTTCTTAAACAGAACTGCAGAAGGGCATGGAGGAGGAAAAGGTGTTCAACCTAGGGCAACCAGAAAGTAGAAAAACAGAAGAGAAGGCAGGGAAAAGAACAATTTTTTCTGGATCAAGTCCCTAGTGACTCATCTCAACCACATCCTAATACTATTTTCAGCTAGGTAAATCATCAGTGGATTAATTTACTAATGTACTTATCACCACCATGATACAATCACCTTCCAAATGAGACATTTGGGGGACCTCATATATAAACCATGACAGTACTAAAGAAAAAAGAAAAACCTGTTACTTAAGAATTCATTTACTAGAGAAGTTGGAAGAGACAAATATGTTTAACTTGATTTAAATATTACACAATATGAACCTATATTGAAACATCAAATGATTTCCTATGTGTATGTATAATTTGAAATAGTAAAATCAATGAATCATTATGTAGGCTGAGAAAAATATTTATATAAATACATCAGCCATGAGGAAGAAATCTTCACAATGACACCACAGAAACACATAGGATTGTAAGACATTGCTATAAATAATAAATGTTAACAAATTGGATAATATAGAAAAATGAATAAATTATTAGACATATGAAAACATTATTCATAATGATTTGAATTATGAAGAAATGGGAAGTCAGAATATTTTGAGGTGCTACATATGTAGCTCACTGATATAGAACTCGCCTAGCAGGTATGAGGTCTTGGATTTGACCTTCAGCACTGCTCCCCAAAGTCCTTCATCCATAAAAGTTCAAGAAATAGTGCCTTATGACTTATTTCTACCATGATTTTAAAGAAGAATTAAAGTAAAAGTTATATGAAATTAAAATTACTCTGGAAAACCAAAGAAATATTAAGCAAAGAGAAAAACTTAGAGGTTTTGTACTACCTACCTTAAAGACAACAACATGTTAGACTACAACATGTTATTAATCAAACCAGCATGCACATAACTACATGGAAATCAACAGAAAAATATACATATGAATCTATGTATATATATTTTTGTAGTTGATGAAGTACCAAGAAAACACAAACTCTCTAATAAATGATGATGGTAAGGTCGATATTTACTTTAAAAAGAATGAAATTAGGACCTTATCTCACACCACCCACAAAAATCGTTGAGGATCTGAAAATATAAAATCAGTAAAAGAAAACAGAGGGAAATTTCCATGACATTAGTCTAGTCAACAACTTTTTGGGTATAAACTCAAAAGCACAAGCAACAAAAGCAAAAATATATAAATAGAAAAATATCAAATAAAAAAAGCTTTTGTACAAGCAAAGAGAGAAAAAGAAACAAAAGACAATTTGGGCCAGGGATTTATCTCAGTGTTTCCACTGCCTGCCCCACAAGTGCAAGGTCCTGAGTTCAATTCTCAGTACAAAAAAAAAAATGTTGTCAAGAGCCCAGAGGAAGATAACCTCTCATACAATGTTGGTGAGAATTCAAATTAGTACAGGCATTGTGAAAACCAGTATGGATAATGGATACTCCTAGGAATAGAACTAAAATATAATACAATAGAGTACAGTACTGAATATATATCCAAAGACATGAAATCACAGTGTCAAAGAGGTATTTATATTCCTCCATTTATGTAGCCATATTCAACAATAGCTGAGGTGTGGAATTAACCTAGATGTCCATAAAATATGATTAGATAAAGAAAATATTATATATATATATATATATATACACAATTGAATTGTATTAAGCTATATAGAAAAGGAAATCCTGTGCTTGACTACTAATAAATAAGCCCAAGTCCCCAAGTTCGATCCCTGGTACCAAGAAAAAAAAAAAAAACAGAAAAAGATACATCTGACAAAATAATTCAAAAAACAATAATAAAGTGATACATGAGGGATTATTTTTATTTTATACAAAATAAAATATAGTCAAACTGAGGGAAATGTTAAAGTCATCATGGTTGCTAGGTTAAAGAACAGCAAATCACAATCCAGAAACTCTCCTAAATCTTTAAATATGCTTCCGTCTTAGAGCATCTATTTACATTAATTTATGACATAAATATATTTAAGTCATTTCAGTGGAAATCAAAATTCATTTGATAATTTTAATGCCAGCTATAAATGGTAGTGTGTGATTGTGTATGTGTATATGTGCAGAATGCACAAGTCAAACTGGAAAAATAAGGATATATCTTTAGCATGATAAATACATTGGATTTTAAAATGAGAGACTTTACTCAAGTGACCATGGAATTTTTAAGAAATGAGTTAATAAACATGCAAAGGATTGTTGCCAATAGTATTTCAAATAAATACATAAAACAAAAAATAAAGGAAACATAAATATCATGAAGTAAAAGTGAATGCACCATTATTCCATTAGATTTACAAATAAGCATTTGGAGCCAGAGAGACTATTAATCTCAAGACACATTACTGTATAGATCTAAAATCATACATTTTACAAATTCTCCAGAGTAATTGTTTGCAAGCTTTCATCATATGGAAGTAAAGACTTCTTAAACACAAAAGGCGGGGCCTGGCCCTTAGAATTTCTGATGTAATAGGTCTGGGATGGAGGCCAAGATTGCGCAGTTTAATAAATTTGCAGGTGATGCTCATCAGCTAATATGGAGACAACCCCTGGAGAACCAGTATTATAGTTTTGAAGCCTTAAAGCTCAAGTCTAATAAAAATATTATCTTCATTGTTAACATCTGCTGTACCCACACCTGTCTCATCTCACTCAGGATATACCACACACTCAATGCCATGGAAATCCCTGTTTCCTGGGAGCTTGCTGTCTCTCTCAGTGACATTTTCTGGGAAATCCTAGGGGGATGTTCCAGTCAGGGAATTTCTAGATTCTGTGCATAAGACTTAACAAGATGGTTTGCCTTGGGGATTCTGGGAGCTTAAATTTTCCAGAACAGTGAGGTCTGAGTTCTCAAACCATCTCATTCAAGCAATTATATCATAATAGTCTTTAACAAATACGCAGAGAAACTTTCTGGCACTTCTATCTCTGAGAAGGTAACTATCATTAAAGATGAATTGATTTTCTCCAATTATCCCTTTATTTTTCTAATATATTCAACTGTTTTAAAAAAACAACATCATTATCCTAGAGATTAAAGTAGTTCCATTATCTTTCTTGAAAAAAGACTCCCAGTGATCCTTAAGATAGTTGCCTAATTGTTGCTTTCTCTTAACAGTGTTCAACTTCAAAGATAGAGATTTCTCCCTGAACGTTGTGTTAATGCTTCATGAACTCCCAGTAGGTTTGTCTCTCTGAATTTTATGGCAGGAGAAATGAAACACAGGGGAAGGAGTCCCTATTTCAACAGAGAGAACACATTTTTTGTTGAATTGCTAGTAAATAATCAAGTGGTTTGAAGAATGGAAGTGGCTTTTATGATTGGGGAGGTACAAAAGTTCATTGTGAACCTCTGGGGGACTACTGTGTTGGGAGCAGGAAGCCTTCATTCATGTTAGTTTGAGGAAATGGTGAGCAGTGTGGAAATGTAAGTGTCAAGTAGAGAAAAAAATAATATTTGGAGTAATGCCCAAAGAAATGTATAAGCCTATGCATTGAATTGCACAAAGTGTGTTATAGGTACTATGCTATATTGATTAAAGAAAATTGCATTCAATACTGTACATGTTCAGAAAAGATGTAAAATTGTTTGAATATTCTTGCTTTCTATTTGACTGACTCTGGGAATGTGGAACCCACAAAATGTCATACCAACTGTTTTTATGTGTATTTATTCATTCATTTGTTTACATAATATTGTGGCAAAATATTTATCATTCTTAGGCCAAATACTAAAGGCATAGTTTCTAAATCAAAACAATTCAGTAAACTTTTTGATATGTGTTGCCATTGGCCTTGCAGAAACTTCACAAGAACCAAATGAAAGATTAAAAAAGATCAATATGGGTTTTCCAGGCTCCAAAGCCCAGAACTAGAGCTCTGTGCTGAGAGCCATCCCAGCTGGGTAGATTGCGTGAGCTTAGGATTTTTACTGGATGCAGACTATGTGGAAAACACCGGGGGAGACTGTCCAGACACAATGCCAGGTGCAGGGGTATGCTTATGTAATCCCAGCATTCCAGAGGCTGATCAACAGGATCAAAATTGGTTGACCAGCATGGGCCCCATAAAGGCAGTGACCTTTGAGGATGTGGCTATGAACTTCACCATGAAAGAGTGGGCTTTGTTGGATCCATCCCAGAAGAAGCTCTACAGAGATATGATGTGGGAAAACTTTAGTAATATGACTGCCATAGGAAGAAACATGGATGACCAGCAAATTGAAAATGAGTATAAAAATTACAGTAAATATCTAAGACATGCAGAGGTAGATAAATACTGTTAATATAAATTATGCAATCAACAGGAAGAAAAGGTTGTTATGACTCCTGATACAAATGTGCAAGTCAAACTGCTTGGTATAAAACCAGGTGAAAGCCTTACATGGGCAAAGCCTCTAACTTTTCATTCATCATCAACCGTGCCCATCATACATAACACTGGACTCAAATCACCTGAGCTCCATGCATTTGAACAGAAGTCCACCGACTTTCAGTCCTTTCAGAAACATGCAGAGACAAATCCTTTAGAAAAACCCCATAGATATAAAAAATACGGAAAACCCTACTGTGAATCCACTGAAGGAAGTAACACCGAAGAAAAATCTTTTGTATATAAGCAAGATATGAGAGCTTTCAGTACATCCAAATATGTTGAAATCCAGGAAAGTAATAAAAGTATGGTAAATACACACATTCACACACACACACACACACACACACACACACACACACATGCAATGTGGAAAAGGTTTGAATTCTCACCATGATATTCAGAAACATGAAAGAGCTCACACTGGGACCAAATCCTATGTACATAAACACAGTTGGAAATCCTTATATAATACTTCATTTGGTAATCATGACAAAACTCATATCGGAGGAAAAAACTACCTATGTAAACACTGTGGGAAACCTTTCACCAGACATAGTTATTGTCAAATATATGAAAGAACTCACACTGGTGCCAATTCCTATATATGTAAGCAATGTGGGAAAGCCTTCAGCATGCAGAGTCATTGTCAAAGAAATGAACAAACTCACACTGGAGAGAAACCCCACATATGTAAACACTGGATGATAGCTTTCACCACACACAGATATTATCAAATACATGAAAGGACTCACACTGAAGACAAATTTTACATATGTAAACAATGTGAGAAAGTTTCACCGCACACAGTAATTGTTAAAGACATGAACAAACTCACACTGGAGAGAAACCCTATGTACGTAAGCACTGTGGGAAAGCTTTCACGACAGAGATTAATTGTAAAAAGCATGAAAGGACTCACACTGGGGAGAAACCCTATATATGTAAGCAATGTGGGAAAGCTTTCAGGACACACAGTTCTTCTCAAATTCATGAGAGAACCCACACTGGGGAGAAACCCCATGTATGCAAGCAATGTGGGAAAGCTTTCAGCACACACTGTTCTTGTCAAAGACATGAACAAACTCACAATAGGGAGAAATCCTATATATGCAAACAATGTGGGAAAGCTTTTAGCACACAGAGTTATTGTCAGAGACATGAAAAAATTCACAGTGTGGAGAAACTGTGTACATAAGCAATGTGGGAAAGTTTTTAGGACACACGTTTATTTTCAAAGACATGAATGAACTCAGCCTGGGGAGAAACATATGTATGTAAGCCATGTGGGAAAGCATTCAGGAACACTTTAATTGCAAGATACATGAAAGGACCCACACTGGGGGAAACCCTATATAGGTAAGCAATGTGGGAAAGCTTTTACCACACACAGTTATTGTCAAATACATGAAAGGAGTCACAGTAGGAAGAAACCTTATATATGAAACCAATGTAAGCAAGCTTTCAGGACACACAGTTCTTCTCAAATTCATGAGGGAACCCACACTGGGGAAAAACACCATGTATGCAAGCAATGTGGGAAAGCTTTCAGCACACACTTTTCTTGTCAAAGACATGAACAAACTCACAGTAGGGAGAAATCCTACATAGGTAAACAATGTGGGAAAGCTTTTAGCACACAGAATTATTGTCAAAGACTTGAAAAAGTTCACACTGGGGAGAAACTATGTATTTAAGCAATGTGGGAAAGCTTTTAGCACACACATTTGTTTTCAAAGACCTGAATGAACTCAGCCTGGGGAGAAACCCTATGTATGTAAGCCATGTGGGAAAACATTCAGAATGCACTTTAATAGTAAGATACATGAAAAGACCCATACTGGGGAGAAACCGTATGTATGTAAGCAATGTGGGAAGGCTTTTACCACACACACTTATTGTAGAATACCTGAAAGGACTCACACTGGGGAGAAATCCTATATATGTAAGCAATTTGAGAAAGCTTTTACCACACACAGTTATTTTCAAATACGTGAAAGGACTCACAGTATGGAGAAACCCTATGTATGTAACCAATGTGGGAAAGCTTTCAGGACACACAGTTCATCTCAAATTCATGAGGGAACCCACACTGGGGAGAAACCCTATGTATGCAAGCAATGTGGGAAAGCTTTCAGCACACACTGTTCTTGCCAAAGACATGAACAAACTCACACTGGAGAGAAATCCTGCATATGTAACCAATTTGTGTAATCTTTTAGCACACAGACTTATTGTCAAAGACATGAGAAAACTCACACTGGGAAGAAACACTATGTATGTAAGCAATGTGGGAAAGCTTTCAGCACACACACTTATTTTCAAAGGCATAAATGAACTCACCCTGGGAGACACCCTACGTATGTAAGTCATGTGGGAAAGCTTTCAGGACACACTTTAATTGTAAGATACATGCTCCAACATCTTAAGCATCTCTGCTGCAGGTCCTACATGAGGCCCTTCCACAGGCTCCAAGCAGCATTCTTATCTGCTACTGACAACACCACTACCCTTGGATCTGTCTGGATCTTGTGGCTCCAGTAGCAGAGCAAACTGCATAGCAGACTGGAGCTGTTGCAGAACCTTCTTTTGTTCTGGGGCCCACAAATAATCCTTATCAATAATTCAAAAGAGAACAAATGAGGTTATGGGAAAAAGTGAGCCTTTCTCTATAGTTGGAGGGATTTACTCTAGTATAAGCAATATGGAAATCAGTATGGAGAGTCTTCTAAAAAGAAAAATAGAAATTATATTTGGCCCAGCTCTATGCCTTCCAGGTATCTTCCAAAAAAGTTAAAGACATAAGATTACCTTGATACTTGTATATTCATATTTATAGCAGAACATTTCATAACACCTAAACATGTAAATTGCCTACATGCATGTCTGCAAATGAATAGATACAGAATATGCAGTATTTGCACACAATGGAATACTGCTCAGGCATAAAAAAGGATAAAATTGAATGATTTGTACAAATTTAGATGCACCATGATACTGTAAAGCTAACCGAAATATATCAGGCACAGAAAGTTAAAAATATGGTATGGTTTCTCACATATAGGAAAGCCAAAGTACTAATAATTTAAAGAGCAAATTAAAACATAGATGATAAGAAACAGGGAGGTAGAACTTATGCCAATATGGAGGGGATCTAGGGATGGAAGGAGAGGAAATGGAGGTGAGTGGAATTACAAAGACTTAAGATGTAATACTTATGTGTCCTATCTCCCTATGATCAGTGCATTCATCATGTATCACAATATGTACAAATAAAAAGTATGTGTAAGAAGCCATGGAAGGCTTGGTATCTGTAGTATAAAATACCTATATAAGTGTGCATTGGGAAGAAGAGTGAAACTGATGATTGATGTCCAAAAGCAGTGGTAAAAACTGGAGCTCTTCCAAAACAGTAGCACTTCTTTTTTTTTTTTTTCACTTTTTATTCTGTCCAGGCTACAAATTGTTTGATGCTGCTACAAATATCAGGGCTAGGTCTTCCCACTTAAATTTTCTGACTTATATATCAACCAGCTAAAGTCACACCCAGAACTTTACCATAATTTACCCAGAATGCACCCAGAATTTACCCAGAATGTGTGAGGTGGTTCTTAGGTCCAGCCAACATATTTCAATTAATGATCACAAACTGGAATTAACCCAAGTGTCTGACATCAGATGACCAGATGAAAAAAGAAAGTGATACATCTACACAATGTAATAAAAATAAGCCTTTAAAAAAGGAAATCCTGGCATTTTCTATCATGTGGATAAACACGGAGGATACTATGTTAAAAGAAATAATCAGGTACAGATACAAAAGCACTGCATTAAATTACTTAAGTGTGGATACATAAAAGTTCAACTCAGAAAAAAATGGTGACTACCAGCAGTGGTGGTTTGTGAAATTAGGTGGATGTTGGAGGAAAGATATAAATTTTAGTTAGATAAGAGGAATTACTAGATGATATATCTT
>NW_004624876.1:2032984-2052404 GCF_000247695.1 Heterocephalus glaber
ATCACAGTCAAAAGCATGTCATCCATACATCCAAAAATTAAAAAAAGAGACATCTGTGTCAAGCAGCCTTTATAGGAGATTACTTTACTGTGTAATTGGATGTCCACAATCATCTTTGGGACTGTCGTGGAGATGAAACCGATGTCAGCAAAGGACAGGTTAAAGAGGAAGAAGTACATGGGGGTGTGGAGGTGGGAGTCAGAAATGATGGCTAGGGTGATGAGAAGGTTCCCAAGCACAGCCACCAGGTACATGGACAGGAACAGTCCAAACAGGATGGGCTGCAGTTCTGGATCCTCTGAGAGCCCCAAGAGATGAAATTCTGAGACATGTGTTAGATTTTGTTCTTCTAAACTTCTTGGACACCTTTGCAAAAGAAAGGAGTGTTGGAGAAAAGAAACAAACACCAGATACTAAGACAGTTGTCCAAATTGCTTTTATGTGCATATTATATACACTGTGCACGAGTTAGGAGATTTAGGACTTTATCTGAACACTTTTTATCTGAAATTAAAGTTGATTGTTGCTCATAATCTGAAAACATTTAAGTCACTTAACTTCCAGGATTTTTTCTATTTTCTTCTGCTGATGATCTTTTGTAGAGAAAGTGCTCATTCAAATATATATTTTTATATTTTAAAATTATTTAATATATACCTTGTATTCTTACCTTTGGTAGATTTCACCTTTTGATAAGTATATTTAACTTATGTGCACATAACCAATGTTATCAATGACTACAGATGTGGTATTGGTGTACACTTCATCTTAATAATTAAGCTATAATGCAGGAAGGCAGCTCCTTGCTGTTTCTCATACTGTATTCTACAGTGAAGGACCTAAGAATACTACTTCTGTTTGGGTAATCTTGAAGTCTTTTGTACATAGTGAAGGACTTTGGTACTGGAGAAAACCTCACACTTTAAGTTTCAGCCTGATGCTTATTATACAATTTCATAGATATTCACAGCAATATTTTCTGGTACATGGGTTGCAAATTTTTGCCTCAGATACTTGAAGATGACTTGTGTTTATTATTTGATCAGCTCAAAATACAGTTTCATAGGGAAAAATACCAAAAGAACACCATAAAAATAGTGAAAATACATGACCAAGGTATAGTCATTTGTGAAATTAACACAGTAACTAGCATTATAAAAATTAAAATTTTAAATTGCAGAGAGTAGCAGCACTGTTTCATTTATGAATATGTTTACCTGTAAATAATTTAATATCTGAAAGGCCTCGTGTAGGACTCAGTATAACTTTTTATAGAATCTACACATGAAGTTTCTGCTTTTCCTTTCCTGTAGTAAGGTTGAGAATGTTTTGAAAATTCCCTGGCATTTAGAAAATGAACCATTATGATTATATGTAAATACAGTTAATAATACCCTCCATCTAAAATAAACAGTAATATGTCCTTTATAACTGATATTTTAGAAAAGTTCAATTTGTCACCTATGAAATTTGAGTTTAATATCTCTGCATGAGTCCATTTTCCTGTACAGTTGATCATAGTCATTGTTCCCCCAAAATTGCTGCCCTGATTTCAGTGTGAATATTTTAATACTTTAATATTATATGCATATCAGAACTCTTGTATATAATCTAAAATGTAACATCTAGCTCCCCTAAAAAAACACTAGAAGGATCATGTGCATTTTTTGCTCAATAAAAAATCAATCCCAATCAAGTATAAACTATTACCTGTTAGTGTTTATGTATACTGAAAAAGTATCACTGACACATACAGTGGCAACACTTGTGTGCTTATTGACCACAAAATATTATCTTGTGTAGAGAATGATAATTCCACTAGGTTTCAAAAGAGGTGGTGATGCCCTATGACGGGAGTTAGAAAATCAATATTTTAGTCCCATATCATTAATCTTCTACCATATCCATGTGTGAGTGTGACTCTCTCCAACTCTTATGCTCATATCTGTTAAGAGAAAAAGGGAGAATACCAAACGTTTTCCCAATTTTTGTGCCATCTGTGGGATATCTGAAACTTGTGAAAATTTTGTTTTTGCTTTGTTTGCTTTGTTTGCTTCAAATAAAGAATTTCATGGGAATTGTGAGTGTATTGGTAAAAACAAATGTCAAAAGCCAGTGAAGCCTGGAATAAGATTCCAAGATGTGCATCAAATCAAGAATAAAGCTTACTGCTTCCCTGTGCCTCTTTGTCTTTTTCTAATACCCATGAATTTTTTCTAATGTCTTTGAATAATTAAACAGCATAGAAGTTGTTTAATAAATTTTAGACCTTTTCTTCCTGTTTTACATTATCAATTATACCATTTAAACTTTATTTGCAATTTTAGTTTTTCACACTAGAGAAAGTATTAGGTATTTACACATCCATGTCCTATTTATTTCACTTAAGAGTATGGCCTCAATGTGCATTCATTCAGCTATAAATGTCTTTGGTTTCTCATTTTTTATGGCTGAATAGTACTCCATTTATTTTTTTTAAAACCCACATCTTCTATATCTAGTCTACAGTTAATGGGCAATTGAGCTGTTTCCAAGTTCTAAAAGGGTAGGGAAAGTGAGAGTGGTAGGGGAAAGGAAAGAAGGGAAAGGAAAATATGAGAAAAGCTAAAAATGGAAACAAAGTCTTTGTAAATAGGGAGGTGTGGAGGGGTTGGATGGTGATGGCAGGGGAATGGGGAAAAAATAAGAACCAAGACGTATCACATAAAGGTACAAGCTCCCAATTATGAATATAACTATATTTTGTATCTAAAATGTACCAATAAACTTAATGGGAAAAATTTCTAGAGCTTGTTTTTCCAAGATACAGACATGAATAACAGATATTATTTTTCTAGTGATTATTGTATATTACTGAAGAGGATGACAATGTAGATAGTTCAGTACAAAAAAATGCTGAAGCCATACTAATTACAACCATTTTTTGTGAGTCAAACTATTGTCTATCCAGTGTGGAAGACAAGTTTTATTTGTTGTTATTGTTGTTATTATTATTATTATTGTACTGGGGGTCAAACTCTGGTCTTTGTGCTTGTGATGCAGGTAGCAGAATCACTGAGCTAAATCCCCAGCCCCGACAAGATTTTAATTTTTATGGGCCTTCTGTATCAATCAAGGTATAAACTCTGGGTAAAACAAAATTGAAGAGAGTAATTATTTTATCTTGTTTCAAAACAAGAAGATGAAATCTTATTTAGAAAGAAAATGGTTTTCATCAAGTAAATCTTTTTTACAAAAAACATATATAAGGACAAAAAGTAATATCCCATTTCAGAAATACAAAAAAATATAACTTCAAGTAACAGGGTGTTTTAGTTGAGTGATATGAAGTTTACTCTTTTAATCATAACAATACTAACATTTAAATTGCATTTACCTAATTTTATATATTCATCACATATACATCAAATAGGAAGCAAATATATATACTTATTTCTTCTTCAGTTCCATTGTATCAAGTAGATATTAACTCACATGCTAATGTACAGTCTCAGAGATACTAACAATATCCTCTCACCACAGAAATAGTAAATGGGACCAATAGATTCAAAATTAAATTGTCAGACTCTGTGTACCATTCACTAATCTTAGTTTTTCTGAAACACTGGACTGTATTTAGCAGATATCCAGATTTCAAATCATGTACCTCTCTGAGGTACATTTTAAAATTCTTGCCAGTTTTGTTAGTAAAAATGAAATCAGCCCCCTGGTTTTATTTCTCCTTTTGAGAGTGAGCAAGCAGATTACAGGATTGGAGGAGTGTGTGAGAACAGCAACTGGAGAGAGGCATGAGAGAGTTGTTTGCTGAGTTATAATGTTCTCAATCTTTCAGTTCTCTTTCTCTGTGACCTATGGCTGTCCTTCTGAGAGAGGATGCAGCAGGTGCCACACACTATTCTGTGATCTACCAGGAACCCCCAAATGGAAAACACAGTGAGCATGTCCATGGAGTCACAGGGAAATGGCATAACTTAGCTGTTAATAGCAAAACTTGCCAGCATTCTCCAGACAGGCTGTGCACTTCATGATCTTAAAATTTCTGTCATCCTCCTCATCACCACTTGCATCTGTCTTTTAATTAAAATTTCAAGTAACACTACAGAAAGATCCACTTTATCCTTCTGTGGCTGAGATATCTATGGCAAGCATATAAAGTGAAGGAGGAAATTAAAATTTTGAATTAGTTATCAGGGGCCCACAACACAACACGGAACACAAAGTTGACAGTAATTCTAGCTGAAATTTTGCAATTATTATGCTTCCATTTGGCTGGTCTGATGATATTTTTGTCTAGATGATTAGAAAAAAAAGTATGAGATGTTCCTCTCCCTCGGCACTTACCGGGTAAAGTTGCTTCTCTTCTGGATCATGACCCTGGAGTGCAGAACCAAAGCAATTTCCCTGCTTTGTGAATTTGTGAAGGTTCTGGTTCTTTTTTCAGCTTGATATGAATACAGTGTCAGATATAAACTTTCTTCTACAGATACCTTGAATGAGGAAACCCTGTAGAGACTTGGTGACTGGTATAATCCAACTGAAGGTCCGGAGATACATGCTGATATTTACTACAATACAGCCCTGGTAGCTCAGTGCACAGAGCTCATAATTAGCCATTTTGGTCCATGTATTTCAATCCCTATGGACTTTCTAATATTACTGGAGTAAAACAACAAGAAACTAAAATGTCCATCACACTTTTGGCACTCTTACTCTATTCAGGTGAAAATATAGACATAGTTTTCACTGTATTTTTCTGTATTTTACTGCCATTGTGGATTGTGGTAAAATATATACAATATAATTATCATTTTCATAAATTTACATGCACTATTCAGTGATATTGGTCATGACCATCATGTACAAATATATTCAACATCCATTTCCAGAAATATTTCCTCTTCCCAAACTGAATATCTGTACCCATTTTTAAAACTCCACATCACTTCCTCTCCCAACCTTGACAATGAACAATCTGTCATGAAGCAAGTTCAGAAAATAAAGCCTAACTTCTACATCAATAATATGATTATGACTTATATGTGTACATGTTTAATTTTGCTGTGAGTCCAAATGAATCCCAAGGTCCTGAGAGAAGAGTGTTCTGTGGAGTCTCCATAAGGAGCTTTTAATGTTCCTGTTCCTCAGGCCACAGATGAAGGGATTTTTGCATAGGGGTGACCAGAGAGGGAGACAGCAAAAAACCTGGACTCCAAGTACCCTACTCCAGGGACTAGTCTATAAAAAAGCAAACTAACAGGTAAAATCACAGGTGGAGAAGGCATTATTTTTTCTATAATCACGAGTTTTGAACAGAGAAGGAAAAATGTGAAGAAGAGAAAAATATCCCTGAGATAGTAGGAGAACCAGAGATGCCACCAACAAAATACATGATTCTATCATTGGTGACGGTGTCAGAAGCAAGATTAAAGGCTTGAAAATGGAAGTTTACATGTTTGTGAAGAACATAAATTATACCTCAATCAAATTGGGCAGCAGGAAATAAAAGAGGCTACACACACAGTCACACACACACACACACACACACACACACAAAACCCACTCAAATGGAAAAGCCACAATGTCAGGTTCTTAATTACTAAGTAATGCAGATGAAATGTGGCCTGTTCTTCCTTAATGCAGGAGGTGACATCCACACTCTCACCTCTGACCTTGCATTTATACCAAAATGAATAGCCAAATGAGAAAGAGGTTTCTTAATGGAGAGTCAGGAAAATGAAATAGCTGTTAAATCTAATTATCAGATCCATTTCCAGGACACAAACTCAAACAAGTGGTATGTATCTTTTATTCTCAGAATACATAAATCTTTACATGAAAACATCTGCAAGTCTCAGATCAAACTGCCTTTCTTGGAAGCTGATATCTTTTTTTATCCTTTGTTTTGAATATTTTCTTAAGTTTTACAGGACATTCTTAGAAGGACTGGAAAGAAGTATTTAGATCACTCTAAAAACAAAGTGATTTGCAAGCACACTGTTACAACCAGGACTTCTGAACTAAAGAAGGTGTCTTTTAGTGTTTAACAGTTATTTTCACGTTTTCTTCTTGTCTTGTGCTGCTTTAATTAAATCCTGAACCTGCGAAGCAAATGCCCCACTAGTGACATATTCTCCAGCCGTCATTTTGAAATTTTTGATATGTCCTCTGTGCCAAGCAAGGGAGAGCCTCCAAGAATCAGACTAAGAAAGAGCTGGTCATTTGTCTCCATGTATAAACATACAAATACAAATATAAAGTAGAAAAACAGTAACTTTGTGTAACGATATTTTGATATAATTGTATGAAAATACATCTGGTCTTTACTAGCACTAATAATAAGATCTAAATTTTAGTTTGCATTTATTGTATACATTCATCATATGAACTACAAAGGGAGGATAGATTCAGTCTTTCTACTCCTTCAGTATATTATGTTAATGGGAAATTCACTCAGATGACCAAGCTGAACTATAGACATAGTAACAACTTGCCACTCTAGAAAGTGGAATAAATGTGACAGGATTCAAAGTGAAATGGTTAACCTCTTGGTCTGATATAATACTCTTATTCATTATTTCCTAATCATCAGAAAGATTTAAGCAGATGTCTAGGGGTCTTAAACACTGATACATCTTTTTATCACTATGTGCTTTGATGCATACTAATTACATTTATCTTGCTGTATCAGTACATGTGCATATGGAATCTAGACCCATTTCATTCCCCCTTCCCCCACACCCTCCTTCCATACAGAATAATGAGACACTGGTATATAGTCATAGTGTCATATACTGGTACAGAGTCATGTAACATATTTTGATTATTCTATCCCCATCTTCATTTTTGCCTCCTTGCACTTTTTTCCACCTTCTCCCTGATTCCCTTCCTTTCTAAAATCTATGTTAGGATCCTGTTATCACTCCTTTATTTTAGACAAATGTATAAGAGAAAAGCATATGACATTTAAATTTTTGAGCCTAGCTTGTTTCACTCAATGTTTTGGTCTCTATTTCCATCTACTTCCCTCCAAATAATATGATTCTGCTCTATTTTATGACTGAGTAATGCCATTGTGTACTTATGTCATTCATCTGTTGGATGCCACTTTCCTTATCCATTCTTCTGTTGATGGACACCTAAACTGGCTCCACAGCTTAGCTATTGTGAATTGTGAAGCACTGAAAATGGATTCACATCTATCACTATATCTTGATGACTTTAATATACCAGGGGGTAAAATAGTTGGATCAAATAGATTTTTAACTTTAGTTTTTAGAGTGATCTTCATCCTGCTTTCCATAATGAGTGTACTACCTTACATTCTAACCAACAGTGTGCGAAGGTTCCTTCTTTCTCACATCCTGTCCAGCTCTCAGATATATTTTGTATTCTACGTGGGGTGTGATGGAATTTCAGTGTTGTTCTCATTTGCATTTCACTAATGGCTAACTATGTTGAATATTTTTTCATATAATAATGGCCCTTTGTACTTCTTCTGAAATTGTCTCTTCACCTGCCCATTTGTTGACTGGGTATGTGGTTTTCATCTTTAACTTAATTTTTGAGTTCCTTTTATATGCTAGATATTAATCCTCTAGCAGAAGAGCAACTAGTGAAGATTTTCTCCCACCCTGTACATTATATCTTTACTCTGTTGTTTATTTTGCTGTGCTGAGCTTCTAAATTTGATGTAGTCACTTTTGTGAATCCTTGATGTTATTCCCTGAACTCCTGGAGTCCTAGTCAGAAAGATTTTTTCCTTGGCCTATGGATTAAAGAGTTTTCCCCAGATTTCTTTCAACTGATTCAAAGGTTCTGGTATTACAACTAGGTCTTTGACCCCTGAGATATATTCTTAAACACTTTCCAATTTTATGAGTAGGAATTTAAAAATTCCTGAAATTACTTTTTGTTTTAAGTTTGAGTGGGATGATACAAGAATGGAGAAATATGTGGTCAGCTGTGAAAATGTACTGGATGGGGCTGTACAACATTACGCACTTCTATGTTCTTTCCCTGTGATTCACAGCTACCTTTCTTGTAGTAGATGCATAATCTACCATCCTCTGCTATCCACAACCAAATACCAAAACTCCCAAAATGAGACACAGTGAGCAAGGCATATTTTCCAGCAGCGACACAACTCTAGAGTGGCTGACTGCTTCATCAGCACCACAAGATGCTATGATTCAACAGTGAAAATAGCCCATGCCTGTAACCAGATAAATTCAAACAAGGCTTCACTGTTTTCAATCTCCCAGCCTGGTATAAACTTCACAAAACTGCTGTACTCATTCCTTTTCTTTAAGACAATAACAATGTGGGAGCATATTTCTTATGAAAGATCATGCAGTTGAAATGAAATTAGCAATATATAACATGCACCTCATAGACTGGCATTTTGGAACCCCTGAAAATTAGTTCACAGTGTAATTTTGGTGCTGTTATCCTTCTTGTCCTCTGGCATTCTTTCTGTTCCTCTTCCTCCTGCTCCATCCCCTTCTCCTTCTCCCACTGTACTTGACCTGCTACTCCTTCTCTTCCTACTAACCTTGATACACATTTAGGGCAACTAAGAAAACAGATTGAAGAGATTTATTTTCTGGGATCATAATTGAGATAACTATGATAGGAGAATCTGAGTCAAAGGAGAACAAATCTTTTAATGAATGTCTGGGACCTCATACACAACCAAAAACCTAAATTTCACATTCCTCTTTGCTGAAATGCCCATTAATATATTTCCTGACTAGATAAAGTACAACATGAACCTTCATTATGAGGAAGCTGCATCCAAAAGTTGTTGCTTCATCCTTCATCTCTATCGACACTTACTGAACTTGTTTTAGGGCCAGGTGATTTGGAACTATACAGATGCATCACACTCTGAATTAAGTGGAATCTTTTCTTATAATCTGGGTGATCCAGAGTGCCTCATGACAAAAAGACTCTGGACAAAGGAAAGGTAGTTTGCAGGGTACTTTTAAGGGATCTCATGTGGGTATTGTGTGAGAACTCCAAAAAATATAGATTTGAAATCATTTTTGAATTCCAAACATTGATATATGCAGAAGCAATTTTCCATAAATCACATTTTCCCATTAAAAAACTAGACCTTGTCTACTATATTATCTTACATTCAACAAATACACTTTAAAATATCCACAAGTTATGTCTAATAACAGTTCTCCACTGATTGCTGACCATGAAATTCCAACTTGGGTATGGAATAGTATGTCCACTGGATTTTGTGTCCCTTGCCAGAAATTTTCTGATCTCAGCCTCCATAAAAACATGAAGGGGCTTCTGAGGGACAGATCATGGAGGAGGAAAACCACAGGAGAGCATCATGTATGCTATTGAGGGCAGGTGGCCTAAGAAGAAAAGGAGTCAAGGGGGGCACCAGCCTTTCCTTGGAGAATAATGATGCTGAGAAATCATCACAATATTCCTTTAGACTGTGAAGGTGATGTTTCTGTACTTTGAAGGAAATTCAGTTTCAATTGACATGTCATTTTCACCCATTTTTCTTCCATTTCTCCTTCTGGACCCTGAAGAAATTTTCCAATGAGAGCTCTTTTCTGGAGAGTCCTCATCTATTATTTGCTCTTTCTTATAAATTGTGTCCTAGTGTTAGATTTCCTTCATTCAAATATTTATTCATAAACCAGTGAAAACCTATTTTCATGAAGTATCTTCTATTTCTTTCAAGTTGGAGTTTTTTCTCTATTTTTCCAGGCAGATTCCACTTCCTCAGAATCTTTATTCATTGCATGCTATTGGGATTAACATTTTATCTTATTGTTCACAATAGCATACAAATACTGTATTTTTTCTGATATTTAATAGTTATTCTTATTTTCTTTTACCATATTTCTGCTGCATTTACAAATTGAGGAAAATATTGAATGATTATAGTTTCAGAGACTGTCTCGGCATTTTCAAGAAATTAACACAAATATTCTAGTGCTTTCATGAAATATTTCCTTTAGTTAATTGCATTAGCACAAATGTCTTTGCTGTGTTTGTTTACTCACAGGCTTCACAATGGATGCTAACCACATAAATGCCTGTTAGATATACTGAAGCATGATTTCACATTATAATTAGGGTTGGGATTTTTATTCATTGATGTATTTAATGATAAATCATATTAATCAGCATCCTTGTGTTAAGGAAGCTTCCTTCCATTCCTAGAATTGTTATTCCTCACTAAATATTTGTTACTCTTTTAAAATAGCTATGGCTGGATTTTACTAATTTTAAAACTTAGTTTTTTATTTATGTTTAGGTTTATGATCAGATTGAAGATTTATTGTTGCATTATAGAAAATATTTTTGTTTTGATAGTATATATTAAATATAGGTACTTATCCAGAACCAACGTAACAGATTCCTTCTAAGTCCCTAGCAAGACAATGTTGATCAAAACAGTCACACTCTAAGTGCCACAAATAACAGAATATTTTCCCTCCTATACAAACCTTAGTGTCTGATAAGGAAACCACAATTTCTGTTCCCAAAGCCTAGACTACTACTTTTTTGCTCTTTGATTGGCAATGATCCTTCCCTTCTCTCTCAGCTTAAAATTTCCTGCTTTACAGAAGACTCATATCCACCATGAGAGAATAAATATGCTTGATGATGGTTTCTGTCTTTAATTAATTAACATTCTCTGGAAATTCATAATACTGGCACTTTATGTTAGGCAGAATGTAAAACTTCATTGCAAATCTTTACTTTTAAAATCATAATCTTTACAAGATAGTTTTATTTGTATAGTTTTAGTGTATTTTTTGTAAAGTCTATCAATACATACTTTGACCATTACAGCTACTAGTGTAACACAATTCATTCTGATTCAAGGACATGGACGCATAAGCACAAATTTTGTTTAATTTTTTAATTTTATAAGATACTTTTCTCTCTTCCTTTTATCTATGTAATCCACGTGTACTTTTCTACTTGGGAGAATCTCATGGGAAGATATTCTGGGAAAGAAAAAGTCACACTAATTGTCATTCATTAGAAAAGCTGTATGGCAGAAAAAAGTTGTGAGAAGCCTGGTGTGTTTATAAGGATCAGAATACCATCTATGATATCAGCAGTAGATTGAGAGAATATTGGTAAGTGGGAATCATCCAAAACATTTTCATTGAGGGGTTAAAAACAGAAGTTCTTGTTTAGGAATGGGCCATTTTATTACAGAATTTTGCCTTTGTCCTAAAATGAAGTGAACATTTCGTGCTTCTACTTTACAGGTGAGGCATTTGCAGCTGAGAGAGTGTTCATTCTTTTCTGAAGATTGAAAAGGTTTTAATTTCCTGCATTCTGATCTAGGGAATCTTACTGAAGAACCAAATTTTTACATCACACCTCTATATTCTGTTTTTCCCTGAAAGTGAAACCTAACTGGAAAATATTCAGTCTTGAAAAGTAGAGAACAAAAATAAGAGCCTCATTCACCTGGCCTTACCAGTATTAGAGAGCAGGCACTTTACAAGGGAATAGTGAGTTTTAATCGTCCTGACTCTGGGCATCACCAGGGAAACAGCCAGTGCTCCTTTTCAGGTTTGCTATTATCTTCCAGGACACACTATCTGGTTGTACCAAGGGAGAGATGTATATCCCAAGCAATTATGATGAAAAGGAGAAAAATAATAATGTAACAAGTTTTAATGATAATGTAATAAGTTTTAATAAGTAATGATAATGTAACAAGTAGATTTAATAACTTTCATTTATTGAAACTATTACTCTGAACAGAGACAGTTTTGAACACTGCAATGTTTCAGTAGTAGCTGCATATTTAGAAAGAAAATAATAAGGCACAAATGAGCTGCAGCATCAGAATAAATGCTAACTCAGACAATAAGAGTTGTTCAAAGGGGTTAAAAAGGTTTTTATTCATTAGAGTAGAGGTATTAAAAAACTATGGATATTATCAACGAATGTACATAAAACACCTTGAGTTTTTCTAGAAAGGTGATAGTAAGCAAATTTAGAATACATCCACAAATTCAAATCAGAAAATTGAAACATTATAAAATAAGAAGAAATTTCAGCTACATTACAGGAAGTGTAAATGATTACATGAATTTAAAAATGAAATGAGCTACACCTTGGCTTCAGGAACCACTGCCATTGGCTCAATAGAGGGCGAAGGAGCTCCATCCAGTGGTGATACTGTGTATGGTGACTGCCGGTCTTTCAGGTTTTGTTCATTGAATGTTGCTATTGAATCCTTCTCTGGAAAACAAATCACTGACATGACAGGAGAAAATCACACAAATGCACCACAATTTCTTCTGCTGGGCCTCTCAGATGACCCTGAATTGCAGCCCTTTCTCTTTGGACTGTTCCTGTCCATGTACCTGGTCACCATCCTAGGAAACCTGTACATCATCTTGGCCACTAGCTCTGACTCCCATCTCCACACCCCCATGTATTTCTTCCTCTCCAACCTGTCCTTTGTGGACCTCTGTTTAACTTCCACGACAATTACAAAGATGCTGGTGAACATTCAGACACACAATAAAGATATTACCTATGCAGAGTGCCTCACTCAGGTGTATTTTTTATCATTTTTGTGTGAATGGATAATTTCCTACTGACTGTGATGGCCTATGACTGCTTTGTGGCCATCTGCCATCCCCTGAAATATATGACCATCAAAACCACTTGGGTCTATGTCCTGGTGGTTCTGATGTCCTGGATAATCATTTTCTGCTTCTCCCTGGTTCATATTCTTCTGCTGATGGAACTGACCTTCTCTATTGGCACTGAAATCCCACGTTTTTACTGTGAACTGGCTATGCTTATTAAAGTGGCTACTTTTGATATCCTTGTCAATGTCAATATGGTCATAATGCATCTGTCATCTATCCTGTCTGTTGTGTGTCCCATCACTGGGATTCTCTTCTCTTACTGTCAGATTTTATCCTCTTTAATGAAGATGTCCTCCACTGCAAGGAAGTATGAAGTATTTTCCAGCTGTGGGTCTCACCTCTGTGTAGTCTCTTTGTTCTATGGAACAGGACTTAGAGTTCACCTCAGTTCAGCTGTTACTTATTCTTCCCATGAAAGCTCTTTTGCTTCTGTGATGTACACTGTGGTGACCCTCATGCTAAACCTCTTCATCTAGAGTCTCAGGACAAAGGATGTGAAGGAGACCCTGGGGAGACTCCTCAGCAGAGCGGCTTCTTGTTCTTGATGGTCTGTTCCCTTCCCAATGAAGTAGTGAATTTAGAAATGCTGTGAATTTTTACATATTACATGTTAATTTTTTCTGCCATATATTACATGTTTAATTTATTGTATTTCCAAAGCACCTGTAACTCTGTTTTCCAGTAGTATTGTATTTGTTTCCCTTAAACGACTCCCTCAGTACTTTTCTTTTCTTTATACATGATCTATTAAGTGTCACAGTTGGTAATTAATGGATATTTCTGAGACTTTCAACATGATGTAAGCACTTACATCTAGTGCTGACCTGGTCTTCTCAAAACTAATGTATGAATACCAAAGTTCTTAAACTTATTTGGTTTCATTACTGTTTTTTCTGGATGAGATGGAATGAAAATTATCAAAGCAATATATTTCCAATAACAACACTATATTTGACTCTTTTTATGTATGAGAATATAATCTTGAAACCAATTATTTGAAATATTTCTCAAATTCACCTAATTTCTGAAGAAAAGAAAGTCAGACCAGTATGGACTCTGGTTGGAATCTTATACTGAAGACACTGTACTTTCATTGCTGTCATATTTTTTTATAAAGTCAATTATTATACTTGAAAAATAAAAGCAGGAAACTACCTTTGAATTCAAGTTTACACATTTTATTCATAATGGTATATTGCCTGAGAATTCTGAAATAATCTATGAAAGCTGCCCTTTTTCTCATCTCTTCCTTTCATTCTTCCCTTCTTTTGTTTTTCCTTATTTCCCTTTTAACTTCATTTAATTTTTTTTCTTATTTACCTTCCTTATTCCTTCTTTCTTTCTCCTCCTCCTTCATTTGGACACTTTCCTTTGATAATGCTTACTTGCTGCTTTTCTTTTTTGTTGATGAATTATATTGTAATGTGTATAGCCACAAGCTACTTATCCATTCATCAATTTCTGGACATGTGTGTGATTCCATTTTTTGAATATCATGAACAGTGCTGCAGTAGACATGCATCCAAATTTATTCATTTGAGTATAGTCATACAAATACATTTGTATTTGTTTCTCTTAAGCAACATAATGGTGCTTCAGTCAATGAAAGATAAAATGTGCTGTGGTGTCCCTAAACCAGTGATGGTGAACTTTTTAGAGCTTTCAATGGTACAAGCAGCCCACTGTGGCGTACCTGTCACAGGTTCACCACCATTTTCCTAAAACTTTCTTTTGCTCACTGATACCATAGTCAAATTTGCTAGTGTAACACATAATATGACATTCACATAATGTCAAAACATATGTTTTGTCACCTAACAAATGTTTTTTCTGAACCTACTACCCTAGTTGTTAATCACCAAATGACTATACTTGTTTTTAATTTTTAATGTGTCTGGAAATGAAACTAACTGCTGGATTATAAGGTCCTCTCATGTTTAATATCTTCAAGAATAACCAAATACTTTTTACATTGTAATGTATAATGGTTCTAACAGCTTCCCATTAATACTTTTAATTGTCTATTTAATCAAAATAATAGCTTTCTGTTGGATGTTGTAGTAGTCTGCTTTCCTGACACCCACACCCACAACTTAAAGGAAAACACATTTAATTTGGCTCATGTTTTTAGAGAGTCCATTCCATCACTGCCTGGTTTTAGGGAAGAGATATAGTGGAAAGACATGTTGGAGCCCATCTGCTTAGTTTATATCTACTGGGAAGCAGAGCAAGGGAAAAGAGATAAGAGGTAGAGACACCACATATCTATTGCTCAAAGCCATGTCTCCATGACCCCCTCAGACACACCCAGAAGAGTGCTCCCCCAATTCTGTCAGAGGCTCACAAGCCAATCAAGTTGAAATGGTGTGAAGTAGTATCCCATTGTGCTTTTGATTTGAGTTTATTCCCGATTGAATATCTTTCACAATTGTTTATTGAGAATTTCATTATGTTCTATGCAAAAATGTCCTCAAATTTTTGTTCATTTTACAATAGTGCACTGTGTTCTTTTCTTTTAGATGTATAAGTTTTCTTTATAAATTCTGAATACATGACTCTTATCAGGTATGTATTTGGAAACATTTCCCCATGTGTGTTGTCTTTCTATTTCAAATATAACATTTATTGTTATTATCCACATTAATCATGATGTGCATTAGACCTCTTAAGTTATTTCTCCTCTCTAACTGAAATTTTTGATCCTTTAATGAAGATTTACACAATTCCATGACTCACAGTCACTACAATGTACTATTTTCACAAAATTTACAGTCGTTTGACAATTTTATATTCCACAAGGAAGCTCTAATAATGTTGATCTTTCAAAATCTGGCTCATTTCTCTTAACAGAATGTTGCACACAGTCACCAAGTTGTTGAAAATAATGGGTTTTTTGTCCATTAAGTTTATTGGTACATTTTAGGTATACAATACAGTAGCATTCATCATTGGGATCTTATACCTTTACATGATGTATCTTGGTTCTTATTTTTCCCCATTCCCCTGCCCTCCCTTCCACACCTCTACCCCTCCCTATTTATAAAAACTTTGCTTCCATTTCTTCATTTTCTTATATTTGTTCCTTTCCCTTCCACTATCCCCACCCCCACTTCCCATACCCCTCCCACTTCCCTTTTCCCTTTGGGCCTTATCTTCCTATTTCACATTATCTACTATACATTTTGGTCCTTATTTACACTTTCAGTTTCTCACACCAGAGAAACTATTCACTATTTACACATGTGTTTCCTATTTATTTCACTTAAGAGCATGACCTCAATATGTATCCATTTAGCTTTAAATGTCTCTAGTTTCTCATTCTTTATGGCTGCGTAAATAAAATTCTATTTATACATTTATCATTGATGGACATTTGGGTTGTTTCTGAGCTTTAGCTGTTACAAACTGTGCCACCATAAACATGGGTGTGCATATATCACAGTGGTATGATGATTTTAATACTTTCAGGAAGATACTGAAGAGAATTGGTGGATCAAAAGGAAACTCTAGTTTTAGTACTTTGAGGAACCACCACACTGCTTTTCATAGTGCTTGCACCAGTCTGCACTCCCACCAAGAGTGGAAAATGGTTGCTTTTACCCCCCATACATCCTAGTCAGTATTTGTTATTGCTTGATTTCATTATTTTAGAAGTGTATTTTATTTCTCAAATAGTTCACTAGTTTGAAAGAGTCATTCCAGAGATTCATTTGAATTTCTATTAAAACCTAAGCCTTTAATGAAAAAACATGTTTCTGAAAATAAGGCAATTTTTCTACAATCTCCTTATGAATAGAAAACAAATCTTTGATTTTTAGTTTAAGTAGGAGGAAGGATTTTCGAAAAAGAAACACTAAATAAAAAAGCAATTAAAAAGCTATGAGTAAGCAATGGAAAACTCTGAACCCCATCAAGGTCAGTAGATCACCTTAAAAAACCTCAGGTTCAGATGATACAATTATCTTCGCTTAGAGTTCTGAAAGTCTTTGTACATGATCCTTACCATCTGGAGAAGGTGGCGTCCAACAATGATGATTGTGATCATGAAAGAAGACACTAAGAACTGATAAGAACTGATAGTCTCCTCTACCTTCCATATTTTCAGGTGAGGAAACTGAGGTCCAGTCACAAAGCAGGTGACCTCAGTTTGTGTTTCCAGATTCCTAATCCATCTCTTAGGCCAGGATAAATTCTAGATTTTTATTTTCACTGCTTACAAAAACAAGTGTGAAGGATTTCAAAGATGTAAATTTAAAAAAAATCCCCATCAAATTCCCAAAGGCAAATAGGAAATGTACAATACCTTACTGTCTTAATTCCTTTATACCATGTGTTGGACAACTCAGATAATATGTTGATTGATTTATACAATTCCTTCAAGTCTACATAAAAATAGACCACATTTAAATGAGAAAGTTAGAGAAGATTGTATTTTACCATACATAAGGCCATGATAGTGTGAACCACAATTTCTTAAGAGAAGGAAGTTATCCAATGTCTAATACAGAGAGAAGGCTTCTGACTAGTTATCCAGTAGACTCTCCACTCTTCAATGTGGAAGATGATGCTTGTATTATTAAAAATCTCTAAAAATCTCACATACAAAGACAGTGCATCCTAGATTTGTGACTGATATTAGCATATAAGGCTGTCATTTTCAAGTATAAAAGGTTAGTGTTCCATTACCCAAACTGTGCAATACACATAGGTGTAAGTACAAATCATAAAAATTAACAACCCTACCAAAAATAATTTAGCCAACAGCCAGTTAAATGTAAGGAAGGGTAGGGGAAATTATGGATTAGATTATGCATCTCTAAACTGCATTAGGTGGTTGACACTTTGTCTAACACTACTATCAGTTGTGTGGCATCTGGAACATGGCAGATCCATACCAGACCAAAGAAAAAAGCTAAATTAGGCAACAGGACCAGTTATTAAGAATGTTCACCTCTAACACAATTCTCAGGCTTGTTCCCTCAGATGATGAATAGATATGGCTCCATTACCACATAAGCTTTATAGATGAACATGAAAAAATTACTTTGGATTATTTTTAAGCAGAGCCTTTCACCTTGGGACAAATACATACTGTCCCAGGATTAATTAAATCAATGTTATCTACTTCTGGCTTAATGGAATATTGTGAAATGTAATACAACTCGAGAAAATAGGTATTTGGAAGCCAGTACTATTCTGTTTATCTTACATTCTGAGTGGGTACGTAAATTGTGGTTCTCTAAGTCCTGCCATAGTTGCAATATCTGCATCTGAAAGATGACAACAGTTTTACTACAGAAGGAGCTACTCTGTTTTAAATTCCATATAACATGCTTAGATTCTAAGTCTTGCCTCTTTAACATAAATCAATGTTCTCTTGTGTTTTGGTCAGCCTAAAGTTCTCATCATTTGATGTACAGAGCCAATGTGGGATTTTTCAAAAATTACCAACTAATTCCGAGAACTAAATTGACTAAATGATTATGGAAAATTCTCACCCAAAATTTTAATTTGTAATTTATCATGGATCTCATGCGATTTGGGGAGCATCAAACTAAATCTACAATTGTCAAATCTACAAGAAGACTTGCTACAGTTTAGTGCACATGAACTAAAATGTTTAAATTTTTAGTGTTGATGCTAAATGCAGTTATGACCTTATTATAATTTTGGCATTCTTTAAGAACGCATATTAAGCTTTAATATAGAAATATTTAGCTTAAATTTGACTTGTGCTCAGGTAATAATTAATGTTTGTTTGCTTTTGATCTCATACATTCTCTCTTCAGGTATAGCCCATCTCCTGTATGCTTGGAGCAACCTTTAGCTACGTGGTTGGCCTTGTTATTTCACCACTCTGGATATAGTGGAATAGAAAACAACTTACATACAAGAACAATTAACAGGAGCAAAGGGAGAAGATATTTACTTGTGCAGATTTGTAAGGTCTGTGCACAAATTTATATGGTCCAAGTCAAGCAGTTCCATTTACAGCCCTTTTGCTTTTTTAATGTAGTTTCAACATGATGTGATTGTAGCTTTTCAAACTATGAAAACCCTGAGAGATTGTACCTTCTAGTTGAAATAAATTATTTATAATAGATTGTGGCTTCAGATTCTGTTTGCTGCTTCTTAGACATTTAAGGAACATTCTTAATGAACTTTATAGAATGCTGAGGACAGGATTTTGTTTTCTTTTAATTTTTCAATTGCTTCAATACAAGAGGTCTGGCTATCACTGTAGCATGTCATATGCTTTCTGAGAGAAATTGACAGTTTTCTTGGCCACTGTAGTTTTCTTTTCTTTCTTTTTTTTGAAATTTAAACTCATCATTCTTATTTATAAACCAATCAAATATAATGAAAGATACAGTACATTAAAACGGGACAAAATAATATAAAATCTGCATGTGTGATCTATTAAACACAAGTATAAAGTTCTGCATCCCATTTGCCAGAGTACATATGAAATATTGCCAATCAATGAAGCAAGTCTCAATAAACTTTAAAGAAGATGCATCACAATACAAAATTCTTATATATCATGTGGTTAAATTTTTAAAAAATTAATAAATTTTATTTTATCCCATGCTTTCCCTCAAGCTCCCTCCACTCCCTATGTATAAAAGCTTTGGTTCCATTTTTCCTTCTTTTTTATTTTCCCCATTAACTTTATTGGTACAATTTAGGTATAAAATACAGTTACATTCATCATTGGGATCTTGTACCATTACATGAGTCTCTTGGTTCTT
>NW_004624876.1:2055684-2085140 GCF_000247695.1 Heterocephalus glaber
AAAAGAGTGAAATTACAATGGACACATTATAATTCCAGAAGATCATCAATACCAACTTTGAGAACCAATATGCCAGTAGGATGCAAGGATCCTTCAACATATGCAAATCAGTAAATGTAATTCATATATTAATAGAGCCAAGGACAAAAACCATATGATCTTCACAATACATAGAGAAAAAGACTTCAACAAAGTCCAACGCATATTCATGATAAAAAACCTAGAGAAGATTGGAATATATGGTCTCCATCTCAACCTGATAAAAACCATCTATGAAATACCAACCTCTGATGTTATACTAAATGGTCAAAAGCTGAAATCCTTCACATTAAAATCAGAAACAAGACAAGGATGTCCACTATCACCACTCCTGTTTAATACAGTTTTGGAAACATTAGACACAGCAAATAGACAAGAGAAATAAATAAAAGGATTGAAGATAGGAAATAAAAAAGTTAGTTTTCATTATTTGTGGACAACATGATACTATATAAAGAAGATCCAAAAACTCCACCAAAAGTCTTCTAGACTTAATAACCAAATTCAGTAGTGTAGCTGGATACAAGGTCAATACACAATAATCAATAGCTTTCCTGTACATAAAGAAAAAAATACACTGAAAGAGGAACTGGAAAAAATCTCCTTTAACAAATGCATCCAAAAATGAAATAACTAGGAGTTAATTAATGAAACAAATTAAAGACTTCTGCTCCAAAAATGATAGCATTTTGAAAAAGATATCAGAAAATGGAAAGACATCCCTTGCTCCTGGGTGGGAAGAACTGATATAGTGAAAATAGCTATACTTCCAAGACTTCCATATAGATTCAATGCAATCCCAATTGAAATTCTGGCAGCATACTTCATGGACCTTGAAAATACAATGCAACAATTCATTTGGAATCAGAAGAAACCTAGAATTACACAAGCAATTGTAGGCAAGAAAGACAAGGTAGGGGTTATTAAAATCCCCAACTCAAAGCTGTACTACAAAGCTACTATAATGAAAAATAGCATGGAGCTAGCAAAGAAACAGATGCAAGGATCAGTGGAACTGATTAGAAGATGGAAAAATAACTCCAGAGCCCCTCAGTCACATCATCTTCGACAAAGGAGCTAAACACCCTCATTGGAGGAAAGATAGCCTCTTTAATCAGTGTTTCTGGAAAAATTGGGTTTCATCTTGCCAAAGATTGAAACTAGACCTATATCTCTCATCATCCACTAAACTAAAATGAAAATGTATTATAGATCTAAAACTGAAACACTAAAATGTCTGGAAGAGAGGTTAGGTAGAACACTTGAAGACCTTAGTGGAGGAAAGTATTTTCTGAACAAAATCTCACTGGCACATGAATGACCACAAAGAATCAACAAATGTGATATTTTCTTATTTAAAAGCTTCTGCACTTCCAGAGAAACCAACAACAGCATGAAGAGACAACCCACAATGTGGAAAAAGATTTTTATCAGCTATTCCTCAGACAAAGGTGTCCTATCTAGAATAAAAAGAACTCTAAAATATCAGGCCTCCCAAAATTAAAGTCTAAATCCAAAGATGGGCATCTGAAGTGAGCAGATATTTCTCAGACAAGGAAGTAAAATTAGAAAATAAAAGTATGAAAAAAGTTGAACATCACTGGTCATTCCAGGGATGCAAAAGAAAACAATGCTGAGATTCCACCTTGTCCCAGAAAGAATGGCTGCTATTATGAAATCAACCAATAACAAATGCTGGCGGGGCTGTGGGGAAAAGGAACCCTTCTCCACTGCTGGTGGAAGTGTAGGCTGGTGCAACCATTGTGGAAATCAGTATTGAGATACCTCATCTAAGTAGGATTAGAGGTCCTATTTGACCCAGCTATTTCCCTACTTGTTATCTTCCCAAAAGAATTAAAAGAATCATCCCACAGTGATATATGTGCACTCATGTTCATAACAGCACAATTTAATAGCTAAAGCTTGGAAGCAGCCCAAGTGCCCATCAACTGGAAACTGGACGAAAAAAGGGTTTTTTTTTTTAAAATAAAATGGAGTACTACTCAGCCATAAAGAAAGAGAAACTAGAGACATTTATAGACAAACTGATGCACATTGAGGCAATAGTCTTCAGTGAAATAAATAGGATACACTTCTGTAAATATCAAATAGTTTCTCTGGTGTGAGTGTAAATAAGGAACAAAATGTATAATAGATGATGTGAAATAGGAAGAAATTGTCCAAAGGAGGAAAGAGATGTGGGAGGGATTTGGGAAATGAAAGAGGGGAACAGAGTTAATATGATAAAATAGAAACAAAGTTTTTGTAAATAGAGAGGGGTGCAGCGGTTGAAGGGAGGGTTGGGGAATGGGAAAAAATAAGAACCCAGATAGATTATTTAAACATACAAATTTCCAATGAGGAATGTCATTATATTGTATAACTACAGTGTACCTATAAAATTTATTTTTTAAATAAATGGTGCAATAACATTACCTGTTTTTACCATCAATATAACTATTAATTTTAAAAAATAAAATAATTAGTAATATTTCCTTTAGAACAAACACCTATGAAATTTCAGTTCTTGATACTTCTGCATGATTCCATTTTCCCAGACCCTTGTTCCTCAAATCAATCCTGTCAAGAACGTGGTGGGTAGATTGCCTTATCAATGTTTCCATGACAGTTTTGATTTATACATCTATATAATTATTTTATTTTATTTTATTTATTTATTTACATCTATATAATTTTTTTAAGAACTTACTCCCCAACTTACCTAAAGCTTATCTAATTAGTGCACAACACTACATCTATAGCCCTTGGAATGTATTACTTCATTTTGACCTGTACTTTTAAGTCTCTGTAGTACACACATCCACTTCTAATAATTTGATTGATTCTCAGCTCTGAGAGGTGATCATTTATTTTGTAGATTCTTTTTTATACACTACTTTCAAAATTTTTGCACCTCTCCCCATTGCACAGAAGTAAAATTGCAACATAATATGTGGTTGTAAAATAGTTGTTTTACTTCCCACAATTGCTGGATTATCAGTATTAATGGTAATCACTTATATTTATTGTCCAAATAAATATCAGTCCCTATCATGTATATCATCTTTTCTTACTATATACCATAAAAATTTGCCTGAAGTCTATCCAGCAGTAATCCTTCCAAGATAACAAATCAAGAAATGTTATCTTGCATTGGGGACACTACTTTCCTTTAACTAAAATAAAAGAGACAACACCCTGGGCTGGTTGTAAAAACCTGAATGTTTCAGCTATAATTTCTGCACTCTGAGAGGCTAAGGCAGGAGAACCACAACAGGCTGAAGCCCAACATGTGTAACTTAGCTTACACTGTCTCAAAATAAACAAGATAGGGGCTGGAGATTTGGCCCTGAATTAAATTGTCAGTACAGGAAAAAAAGAAAGGAAAGGAATGGAGGAAAGCAAGGGGAGGAAGGAAGAAAGGAAGGAAGGAAGGAAGGGAAGAAGGGAGGGAGGGAAGGAGGGAGGGAGGGAGGGAGGAAGGGAAGATTAAAGAAAGATTTCAGTCCTGAATATTCACCTGCTACATTGTATAGAAGGTATGTGAATTTCTCCTTATTTCTGCTCAATCTACTAAATGGAAATAGCATAATATCTATTGCCACAAAATATATAGCAGTAAGCAAAATTTGGAGCCAAATACATATTTTGTCATTATGAATAACAAATAATAGGATGAAAGTAAATACAGGAAAGCAGCAAGTGTGTTCAAGCCTCATTGATTATAGCCAGGATTTGTCAACAAAGGGAGAAACTATTCAATGAATAATTTGGTTTTGCAGTGGTTTGCATTAAATCCAGAGTATACTGAGCTACAACTTTGTCACTTGTAATTTTTTGAGACAGGATCTCTTTATGTTACCAAAGCCAACTTTGAACTTTTAATCTTCCTGAGACAGCCTCCATGTAGCTTGGTTTGCATGAGTCTGTCACCATGCCCAGCAATGTTTTTACATTTGGTGATTCCTTGTTTCAACCCATTGCAGCAGGTTAAGAGGAATTGACCTCTCTGCTCATACTGGGTAATGGAAACAGAATGTATAATATTCATCACCAGTAAGTAATTTTGGAATCTAATATGTATTCCACCATTACATTGACTTAAATGAAGAATTCAGTCATTCAAGAAGTAATAATTCTTCTGAAGAATAAAATTGTCAAATTACTCTCTAATCTTTAAATAACATGAAGGTCTAAGATTCTCTCACCCCAACAGTCAGGTTTGCAGCTCTTCTATCTTTGCATTTTTTGCTTCTTTTATGTTCATGAAAATCTCCCCATGAACTTTGAATAATTTAAAGCTATAATGCTTTTGGTGGTATTCCGGTGCCCATGAGTCCAAGATCTAGAAACAAAAGTTATTTTATTTTTCACTACTCTATGAGACATTCTTGAAACTGGTACAATTTCAGGTAGGAAAGCACCAAGTTTTTGAAGTTGCAGTGATGGCCAAGATTTGGGAACGAAGGAAGGAAGTATGCAATATTTAACACAGATTTTTATTTTATATGCCTTCTCTGGAACAAACACACTACAAGCTATGGGGAATCAGAAGAAAAGCCATTGCTTCTCCAAATATACAGCACATACTTACATAAGGGAAAAAATTTTTAAAAATTACAGAAATAGGAAAACAGTAACTTCAGTTCCCAAGATATTTTAAGTGAACACAGAGAGATTAATCTTCTTGCTAATAGCAACTATCTAACTTATATTTGCCCCAATTTTATACTTTTGTTACATATTGACCTAATAGACAGAAGCTATTGTCTGTTTAATTGATAGTCAGTGCTGTTGTCTCAACTAGAAACCAACTTAAGTGACAATGCTGAACCCCAGACTTGCAAATAAACTACCCTAAGTTAAACAATGTGCAAATGGAGCTGACAGCAGTGACAAATAAACTGACAATCTCTATGTAAGATGCACTAATCTTTTTCATTGTTTTCAAACTATCAGAAAGGTTTAAATACACTTACAGACATTTTGTCTTCAGGTATAGTTTTCAAATGTTGCAGTGTCCTGAATGGAAAGGAAATCAAGACCTGAATTTAAGTCTCCTTTTCCAATTGATTGGGATAGTTTTAATATTGCATGGACAGCTGAAAAGACAGCATGAAGCAGGAAAACATAGAGGCCTGTACTAAGTTATCATGCACTTTCCCTGTGTTCCATGCTTCTGACCTCAGGCATTCTTCCTATCCTTGGCACATCAGGTTTCATCTGCAGCTTTATCCTCTGAGTTATCAGGAGGCCTGAAGAGGAGTACACAATGAGCAAAGGGTTTCTCCTGGAGTGACAGGGAAGTGAGATGGTTGAATGAGTTGTCAAGGGGACAAACTGCCAGGATTCTCCTACCCAGGTCCCCTGTGTGTCTAGTCAGAGAGCTCAATTCAAACATGGCTTCAGTGTGCCGAGCTATACACCAGCTCATTTTGCATTAAAATATCATGCTCATTTTGTTTCCATGAAACAAAATAATGTGGCATTTATAACCTGGGGAAGATTACATAGATGAATTGAAAGAATCTACATTGAACACTTGCCAAGCAGAAGTGTATCAATAATGATCAATGAGGTTATGATTATTTTCACAATAATCCTCATAGTGTCTTTCATAATCCTTTTGAAGAGCTCAGGAAATACTTTGGAGAAATGCATTTTCTACTGTCTGCCAGGCATGTCTTTGAAAAGAGAAGCAATGTGAGAGGAAAAAAATACCTTGGTGAGAATTCTAGAGCACCCAGCACAACCATACAGGACAATTCTACAGCCCTCATGGCTAAAATTTTGCATATAGGTATTCTCCCGTTTGGCTACCCAGGCTGAATTTTTGTTATGATGTTGAACACCCAGTATGCATGACATTCCTTCATTCATCCTTCATGTATTGCACCATTTAGTGCGTTGTGCTACTTCTCTGCAGCGTCATAAGAAGATAGAAAATCCAGCATCCTTTCTCTACCTATTTCCTAAAGAAAACCCATGCTCTGTCATCAGAGTAGACTTGGATGCAGTCTCAAACAGGAGATTTTGTACACAGACAACCACAGGAGGAAGTGACACATGTATGGTACGTGCTGGACTGGAGCCATCAAACAACTTCTGATGGCATGCTCTGAATATTAACTATTATATGACCTTGGAGCCTCAATGTATAGAGCTCAGAATTAACCAAATTGTTCCATCACAAAATCTAAGGGCTTTCTAATATTAATTGGAGAAGAAGGAAAAATAATTCTCCATGAAATTTTGGGGGGGTTCTTTCTCTAGTCAGAAGGAAGCTTAGTTATACAGTCATTACTTTTGTTTATTTTCAAGTTTTATATGTTTTTGCTTCCATTTCTAATATGGTAAGATTTTAAATTTTAAAAAATTGACCATATTCATCATTTTCAAGTGCAGATCTCAATGGAATTAATTATACTCACACTATGATTCATCCACTCAACCCCAAAATCCATTTACAAAAATTGTTTGCCTTCACGAACTAAAACTTTATACTCATTAAATATCTCAATATTTCCCATGTTCAAGCACTGACTACCATTATTTTACTGTGATAAATATGTGATGAGAATTTGAAATCATCTAATACAAAAACAACATGATCACATAAGGAAAATATATGGATATAAATATTTAATTTTGCTGTCTTATTTACTCTATATTTTTACTGGATAGCTCAGGTCCTAAAATTAACATTTTATATTATGGAGCCTGATCAGGGTACTTTTAATATTCCTGCTACTCAGTAGATGAATGGATTTAGCATTGGGGTGACCAATGTTTAAATGACTGAAGGAGCCGAAAAATTTGTGGGAGATTGTGATACAGCTAAACCAAAGTACACACCCCTGCTTGTTTCATAAAATAAGCAAACAACTGACAGGTGAGACCCACAAGTAGAGAAGGACTTAAACTTCCCTCCTTCTGATAGGATTATTAGAATGGAAGAAATGATTTATAGTATGATAAAAAATATCCCTGAGATGGGAAAATCCAAATAACATACCAGCAATATAGTTTAAAATCTTACTGGAGATGTTGTTAAAAGAGTAAAGATTAAGGAGTTTATCAGGGTCACAGAAGGAATCGAAAATTATCACATCCTTGAAATAGGTAAATGGTAAGACAATAAAATTGTGGAGCTGCGAATCCAGCAGGCTAACCCAAAAAGACAGCACAACTAAGAAGTCACAATGGCGAGGATTCATAATGACTGGATATTGCAGGGGGTGATAGATGCCCACAAACCAGTCATAGACCATCACAGTCAGAAACATGCCATCCATACACATGAAAAGGTTTAAAAGAGACATCTGTTTGAGGCAGCCCACATAGCAGATGATACTTTTGTGAGTTTGGATGTGCACAATCATCTTTGGGTCCATGGTGGAGGTGAAAATGATGTCAGGCGAGAACAGGTTAGAGAAGTAAGTACATGGGGGTGTGGACTTGGGAGTCAGAGCTAATGGCCAGGATGATGAGCAGGTTCCTGAGCTCTATGTCCAGGTCCACGGACAGGAATAGTTTAAAGAGGACAGGTTGCAAGTCTGGATCTTCTGGGAAGCCTAAGAGATGGAATTTGGATCCATTTGTTAGATTTTTTGCCTTTGTATTGGTTGAATATCTTTGGAAGAAAAAAAGTTGGAAGAAAAAGATGCTCATAAACAACTACACTATATTCTGTATGTATTTAGACTTCATTTATTCAAACATAAATTATTCACACTTGGAGTCCAAACACCTTCAGCAATATTTCTCAACTGTGATAAAAAGAATTCCCAATGGGAACTTTTTCCTCATTGGTCTTTGTGTCATTCACATTCTTTCTTATCCTTCTACTTTAGAGACACTCAACAATGTTGTTAGCAATTAAGAAGTCTGTGACCACACCAAAATATAGCCTCCTCTTTTAATTATAAATAAAGAGTAAATAATAGCATGTCCCCTTTCAGGAAAAAAAATTCTAATGACAATTAAGAAGCATTCAAACTTATATTTAACTAAAACCAAGGTACAATAGCCATACACTTAGAATATTTGTAATAAGTCCATAAAAATTAAGACTCCATCATTTGAACAAAAACTAATGTGGTGGTTTATTGGTAAATATAGGTATGTGCTTATTATAGTCCAGAAATATTTCATCATTCTTCAATTTCTATTTTTTCACTTTCATCCAATTAAGTGTTCACTCACATTGCTTGTGTTTTAAGAAATATTTCATACATAAATTGTGTCCATGGACTTCGTGAAAATTGTATAAACTTTGTTTCTTTCTCTTTTTTATCACAAAATTACTCATATATTTCAAAGCATTCAACTTCCAGGCTTTTTTCAATATTTAATTTTCCTTGTCAAAAAGAGAAGTAGAAAATAATACTTTAGAAACAATTTTTAAAATTCACATTTTCTATAACACCTTCCTTGTTACCCAGGAAATTAAGTTATTCTTATCTGTGCTGAATGATACATGTTAAGAAGTCTTGACATTCTCTGTCAGTAATAACAGGCCTCCCTGTCAGTAACAGGACTAGTAATAAGAGGTCTCTATTCAACTTGGGCACTATGAGCTATGTTGAAATCAACCTGCATTCATTGTTGATTACACTTAATTCTGTAAATGCTTTCAAAAGTAGTTCTAGACCCCTAATCATAGTTCTAAGAACCCCAGACTGTATTTGTTCTCTTTTTTCTAACCCTATGATGCACATGCATTTATAGTTCTAATTAGTTATGGGTCTTTTGGATATTATCATTCATAATTTATCTTAAATGCAACTGCATCCACTAAGAAGGTGTTGAAAGCCGCATTAATGCAAAAACTGGTTATTATACTGGGATCCAACTCATAGAAGTCTTTTATTGGATTACTTTTACACAAACTCTTTACAATATCTTGGTCTTAACTTTCTGGTCTTTTGTGATTATGAGCTAACATTGACATTTCAGGAAGAAACAGGAGCAGGGCAGATAGTAAGAGAGTCTGAATTCATGTCTCCATTTGGAATACAAAGAGAAAACAGAGGCCTAATATTCCTTGGACCCCAAGACGAGAGAAATTATGAACCATGGATCTCTGTCACATTGTGCAATGATATGTGGCCATTTTCATAGTCTAAGAAAACTCCAACTTTTTGCATTTCTTTTTGCAAGCAGAACGTTTTTTAAAAGGGAAAGACCCAGAAGGTGGAATTGGGACCCATCAAGGATCCTATGAGTAAGAATTTATCTGGAGATGCTTCAAGCATGTTGTCCTTGTTTTCAGCAGAGGAATCTCTGTACACACCCAACTGCCACTGTGTTGCCCTGTCCACAGCTACCTCCCAGTCTGTCTTTCATGAGATGAGCCCTTCCACATCCAACATGGAAGCACTGAATCAAACCTCCCTGGGTTTCCAGGCACATCCTGCTGGATATTTCTAATTCTTACAGTTCTCAGGTCTTCAGAAAAGGCCAGGCAGAGATGAGCTGTGTTAGGATCCGAAGTTATATGTTTTTGATGCACTGTTAGGATTTTGCTCATTCTTTTTATTTGACATAAACTCAGGTGTGTAATACGAGAAGGCACTAGGGACTGAAGAGGCAGTGACTCATTTCTTTCCGAACAGTATTATGCATTCTGGAGCAAGGCTGTAGCAGGATGCCCACACTGCTTCTCAAGCTCTGTGGTGAGCTCTCAGAAGCTGGAAAGGTATTCAGCAACCTTGGCTTCACTCTCGTTCAGTTTATTCATGTACTCTCTCCACCAAAAGTTCAGTCTCTATAGAATTTCCTGGGATTTCTCCTCTAGCTCTGTAGCAAGTCTCATCAATTGTTTCTGATTAGCTTCTCTCAAGTTTCAGTCAAATTTCCATGCTTGGAGTCTCAGAAAGTTCATCTCTTTCTCTTCTCTCAATAGCTGGAACCTTATCCTATATTCAGACTCAATAATCACTTTAAAATTCCACTCCTTTTCCTGTATCATCATCATTCTTTCTTGCTCATTGGCCAATATACTTTTAGCAACATCAACTGTCTCCCTCAGTAGATTCAATATTTCTTGGAATAATCTCCGGTACTTTTCAGCAGCCAACTGTACACCTGTATACCATATACCACATGGAGCTCATGGTCCTGGCCCTGCAGGCCCTTGATGCACAGTGTGCATCATCACAGAACAGCTCTAGTTGCTCCAGGTGTGTCTCACAATAAACATCTTCTGTTGCCCTGTGCTGTAAATGGAGCCTGCACATTCTAGACATCCTGGGTGGAGTCCCTGGCTGAAGCTTGTTCTAGATATGGAATAACTTCATGTACTCTGAAGAAGAAGAGACAGACAGGCTTCCTCCTTGCTGTGGAGCAGGTACACCTGATACTCTCAGTGTCTACAGTGATGCATCAGAGACACAAGGATAATACATACAAACAGAACCAGTCAGCACAGCCCGGACTCCTCAAGTCCAACAAATCTTTGGCAGTCACTTGCTAATTTCTCTCTAATCCTAGAAATCTCCTGAGGTCAGGGAAAACAGCAAGCACAATGGAAACTGAAAAGATTTCCTCAGTTGCATTGCTCCCCTCATCCCTGGCCCGGCATCTTCAGGTAGGTCTGCATTTATGGAGGTTGAGGGGTCCCCGAGATTGGTGGTTCACGAATCAGGGATCTATGATGCTGGTAATGGGCCCAGTCCAAATCCGAAGGCATTAGAACCAGGAAAAACGATGGTGTAACTCTAATCAGAGATCGAAGGCCTGTGATCCAGGGAGGCCACTGGTATGCAGCCCCACTTTCTTTCAAAGCACAAAATCATATCACTAAACCACAAATGTGGCATTAATGCACACTGCACAGGTCAATGATCAAAAAGTAGAGAAACATAGCAAGATATGGGGGCACATGCCTTTTATCCCAGCAGCCTGAGAGGCTGAGGCAGGAGGATTGAATGTTTGAACTCAACCTGGGAAACAGTGATTTAGCAAAACCCAGTCTCAAATTTTAAAAGTAAATAAATAAAACAGAACTGGATATGTAACATCGGGGTCAATTTTCAGCACTTTACCCCCAAAATAATGAAATGTTAAACACTTTTTAAATTGTTTTTTTCCTCCACAGGTTTATTTTTGTCAAGCCCATATATTGGTAAGATTTGTGCTGTGAAGACAGATATGTGTTTGGGTTTTTTGTTTGTTTGTTTATTTATCTTTTTCTCTAGAAATACATTTTTAAGTAACCTGGAAATGCTCTTTCTTTGTTATTCTGATCACAAGTCATCTCACTGTAAGGGATGGACTTTAGCACCATGGTCAGATCCAATGCCTGCCCAGCTTTGAGACCTGCCCTTCCTCCTATCCCTGGTCAATAGACTGTCAAGGAAATCTTCCCTGAAACATGGATTATAAGATTCTTACTTTAGTTAACTGAAGGAAACTTGAATTCATTATTTTTCTAGCTTGCTCTATGATATTTTGAAGAAATGCAAAAAAGGAAAGTGCAAAAAATAACAAATATGATGGGCAGTTTTGTGTATTATACTATGACAAAAATAAATGTTTACTTATGCAGCTGCTGTAAAGAAACTTTTGAAAACTCCCATTGCTGGAGGTATATCAGTATGGTAAAGCACTTGTCTGCCATGTACAGGATGACAGGATCGATTCACAGTACCACACAGGAAAAAATAGGAAATAAAAACAAAACCAGTTATGTCCATAGACTAGTGCTCTTCAGTTTAATCTATCAATGTATCAAACTGGAGATGTTTTAAATATCAAATACTCATTAAATTAAACCAGTCTAATCAACATATCTATCGAGATTGGTATATCACTTCTGATATTTCCTACCATTTAGAAAATAGTTCATTAGTATGACCTATTATTACTATTTTATTCATCAATAAAACTGTTTACTTATTTAAAAATAAAACCTAACGTTATTTGAAACATAACTGCTACTTTAATCAGATAGAAACCATTACTACCATAATTCAGGTAGTTGGTATTTCTGCATTGTTCTTTTCTCCTGCACACTTTTTATCCAAAGACAACTGTTTTCATGAGTCTCACTTTTTACTCAAGGTTTCCATGCCAGTTCAAATTTATGTATCCATAAAGAGTTTTCTTATTCAACTAAATAATATCTAAAACCATCTAAATAGAATACAATGCATCACCTATTGCCCATGAAATATACTATCTACATCAGCATTGGAAATATAATTCTCTCTGTGAAGTAGATACATCTCCTTTGAATGATTTTGATGATGTACAGCATTACCTGAGGGAGGGACATCAGCTCCTTATTGCAACAATCATTTAAACTTCTTGTGCCTTCTACATACATCACAAGTGAATTTTCATATTATATTTTCAACAATTGATAGGCATCCAAATTTAATATTAATCACTTATATTTATTATCACAATAAAATATAGTCATTATCAAATAAATCCTTTTATTATTGTCATGAACCATCAAAAAGATATGAAGTCTCTGTAATAATAAACTTTTAATATAACTCATCAAGAAATGTTATCTCAGGGCTGGGGATGTGGCTCAGTGGTTCCGCCGCCTGCCTCACAAACACAAGGACCCAAGTTTAATCACTAGTACCAAAAAAAAAAAGAAAAGAAATTTCATCTTACCCAGGGCACAGTCATTTACATCTGTGATCTCAGCACTCAAGAGGCTGAGATAAGAGAACCTCTAATTCAATGCCTTCCCCCACCATACAGTGAGAACATGTCTCAGGCATTCAAAAAATGAGTAAAAAAAGAAATTTCAACTTGTGTAGTAGATAATTATTCCACTTGGATCCAATAGAAGAGAAAATGTCCTGGGATGAACGAATATCATCGAATGACCAAATCACTGATTTCCTACAGTATGCCGAATGTGCATAAATCACACTTAACAGATATGGGTAGAACAAAAGCCACCCACACTATGTGTTTTTCATGAAATCTAAGTTTAGAAACTAGTATTTGGTCATTGTGAGTTTTTAAAAATAATTCAATAATCAAATAAATGGTGCATACAATTACTGGTCCATAAAATTGTCAAATATCTCTGTAGCCTTGGAATGATGTGAAAGATTAAAATGTGTCTAATATGACTTAGGTCCAGCAGTAAGGCTTGCCCGCCTACTTCTCTTTGTGTCTCTTTTGCTTTCTCTGTGCTCGAAGATCTCTTTCATGTACTTTGAATAATTGAATGCAATCAATGCAATTATATAGAATTTTAAGGTGCATATGTTCATGATATACACACAAAAAAGTGTTATTTTATTTTGCATTTAATGCTAAGGCATATCCCTAAAAAGGATCAACATGCAAAGAGAAATCCACCAAGTGTGTTGAAGCCACATTGCTTATGGTCAGTATTTGTGAATGAAGCAAGTGTATATTCATGGTTTAATAGGCATTATTATTTTTTATTTCTCTTCTCTGCCAAATGTGGACTCAAAATCAGACATGAGATACAGTCATTTCTTTCAAAATATATAGCACATACAAAGTATAAGGAAAATTAAACTGCAATGCTCTAGAAACAGGAAAACAATAATTTCATGTCACAAGACTATTTAGTTGAATGATGTGAAAATAATTCTTATCAGTGTGAATAACTAACTTCTATTTCCTCTGATTTTATACCCATCTCATGAAGAACATTGATTATCTGTTTCATTCATATTCAATGAGGTTGTATCAATTAGAATTCCACTCAGATGTAATAATGGTCTTAGAAATCCTAGTAACCTTCCCTATGTTCTAGAGATAACACTTGGACTCAAAAGAAATCAATTAAATTTTCAGACTATGGGTAAAGTACTATAAACAAACAGAGGGACAGTGATCTTAACTGTAGATACACTTTAAAACTGTTTCAAATTTCCAGAGCATGAAGGAAAGCAAGACCTCACTAAGTATCCTTTTGAGATTGAGTGAGCTGATACAAAATTTCAAAAGGATATGAACAGCCACAAAGATCTTCTGGAGTGGAGAAAGTAGTGATCTGTGCTGAATTTTCAGTGCCTGCGCTTTCCCTGACCATTGGCTATGACCATGGCCATTCTCCATGTAGCTGATACAGCAGCTGCCACACAAGGAGATCTGCCAGGACTCCACCTCCAAAGAGAAGTTCACAGTGAGAAAGGGATTTCTTCTGGGAATGACAGGCCTTATTGACAAATTTTTTCACAACTCTATGGTCCTATCCAGCTGCCCAAATTTCATGATGGCCCTGATGATGGGAAATCAATGAACTTGATAAATAGTCCCTCCTCCATGCATCATTCCCATCAGAACTTACTGGTTTCCACTACTACTCTCTTGATTAATAACAAAAGTCTTCAGTTCCAGTTGCTTGGTGCCCAGTGAAGACACAGGCTCTGACCTAACAGTAGACATGAATGCAGGCTCAGATAGGAGTCTCCTGATCCAGAACATTATGTTGGTGGATACAAAGTTGTGGTTCCCACTGGACTGAAGATCTGGAGGCACAGCACATTGACTCTTCTATTTCCTTAAGGGCTCAAACCACAAACATCATAATCAGGCAAGCTGGTCCATATTTTGCCAGTCTCTAAGGACTTCCTAACATTAATGGCAGAAGAAGAAGGAAAAATGAAAGTCACCAAGTGTTTGGGAACTCTTCATCCACTGGAGAGGAAGCACATGTGTGCTATTCTTTTCTGTTATTTGTTTTTGTCAACATCCATTGGGTTTTTACTTCTATTTATTTTATATTTCTTTTTATTAAGACAAAATTTAAATTCAAAAAATTACTGTGTTCACCACTGTTAAGTGCAGAACTCACTTGCACTAATTACATTGACACCATGGTGCATCCATCACTATCCTACATTTCAAGAAAATTTTCAGTTTCCAAAACTGAAAATATTTTGCCTATTTAAAAAATTTCTACATCCCCTTACCCCCACAGTGGTTACAATCATTCTACTATGAAACATGATCAGAACTTAAAGTCATTACACCACAAAAATAATGTGCCAAGCTAGGCCCCTAGGAGAATGCAAAGGAGTGGAGCATGAGATTATAATTCTGCAAGCAGGAAATAACTAAAATAAAATATGGAATAAAATGATTTAAGTAAAAAGTGCAGTAGAAATGCTGTTTAAAAATGTTATTTTAAACCTAAATGTATTTAAATATACAATGTTTTTGAACTTTTTTACTTCTATTGAGACAGTGTGTAGCTGAGCTTAAGGCAGCCATTATATATGACTCATCTATACAAATGAAAACAAGTCTTAACATTTTCTTCAGTTAATAAAACCAAGTAGCATGTATATAATTTCAATAAAAAAGCAACCGTATATATTTATCTTTTCTTCTGGATATCAGAATTTGAAGTCTTTTTTTTTTTACATGATTTAATTTGAAATGTTATTGTACTTAATATTTATATTTATACATGACATATCAATAGATGTGACATATCTAGGCCAATGCAAAGTTGATTTCATATTTTCTTTTGTTAATAAGACTGAGTAACATATATATGATTTCAAAAATTTAACCATATATGTTTCTTTTATATTCTGGATTCCACTTTTGGGTGGTCTTTCTTTTGCATATAATTTAATTTGAAGTATTATTGTACTTCATGCTTATATTTATGTCTTATTTGTATTACTTTTCTTTTTATGACAGGACACTAAATATTTTTCATAATCTTCAAAAAATAAATAACATGCCAGAGGTTACAGAATATACAGGTATAGAAATTTATGTTTCCTTTCTTTTCCACCCTACTTTAACCTGGATATCTCAGGTAAACACATAGCCAGCACAGCTGCAGAGTGTCCTCTGGATGTTCTTAATATCCCACTACTCAGGTTACCAATATAGTGATTCAACATCAGACCAACACTAATATAAATGACTAAGTCCAGCAATATATTTTTAGAGGATATAATGCAGTTGAACCATGGTAGGTGCCAATGTTTGTTCCATACAATAAAAGCCAACTACTGACAAGTGTGATACAAGGCTGCAGAATGCATTACATTTCCAACCTGATGATGGGATTCATACAGTGGAGGAAACAATTTTGGAGTAAGAGCAAAGGATTCCTGAATTGGAAAAAAATACCAAATGTGGCTTTGATAAAATATTTGTCAATATTACTTGATAAGGTGTAAGAAGACAAAAGATGAAGCATTAAAAAGTGTCAAAAAGAAATTACAAATATCTACAACCTTGAAGTAGGTAAAGTTTAAGGCAATAAAACTAGGCAGGCAGGAGTTAAAGAAGTAAACCCAAAAGACATCAAATCTAAGAAGACACAGTGGTGAGGTCCAGGATGACTGAGTAATGCAGGGGGTCACAGATGGCCACAAACCAGTCATAAGCCACCACAGTCAGAATCATGTCATCCATACATCCAAAAAGAATCAAAAAGATATCTGTATCAGGCAGCCTGCACAGATGACCCTGCTGTGAGTTAGTATGTCTAGAATCATCTTTATGTCTGTGGGAGAGATGAAACTCAGATGTCAGTGAAGGACAGGTTGGATAAAATGAAGTATATGGAGGTGAGGAGGTAGGAGTCAAATCTGATGGCTAGGGTGATGAGTAGTTTCTCAAGCACTCTAGTCAGTTACATGGACAGGAAGAGTCCAACAAGGACGGGTTTCAGTTCTGCATCCTTTGAAAGACCCACAAGCTGGGACTCTGTAACACATGTTAGATTATTTTATTCTATGCTGCATATGAGCCTTTTTAAGAAAGAAAAGAAGATGGAAAGAAGCGACTACAACTAACTCTCTCTATGGGTTTCATTCAAGTATTCACAACTTATATACTCACACTTGATATCCAAAATCTTTCATCAGTACTTTTCTATTTTATCAAACTCAATCTTCTTAGGTCTCTTACATTTTTGGTTTCTCAGTTATTTATCTCCTGGGCACAACTATTTTAGAAACACTCAGTTAAGCAATGACACAATCCCAAGAACATTAGTGATAGCAGGTCTTTGGTCACTGTAAAATACAGTTTACTCTCTGCAGGACACACAGAGCTTAAGAAGTTACCTTTTTATTGTCAGATAGAATCATTACATAAAATATATAAAGATGATGTCAAACATACTTTATTTTATTCTGGGAGTGGCCCAAATTCTCTATAGTTCCAATATGTATGAGCACATTATAAAAGCTATAAATGCATTATCTCACCACTAAATTAATATTTATATTTCATAATTAAGCAATGTGTTAGGTTCCAATTATGTTTCAGCAATTCACCCTTCTTGGATATTCTGATTTTCCTTCCATAGTAGATGTAAGTGCTCACTCAAATTGTGGTTATCTTTTTTTTATTAGTGCATGTTGGCAGCACACAGGATCACATTCATCATGGGAATTTTGTAAATTTACATAACAAATCTTAATGCTTCTCTTTGTCCCTTTCCTCCCTCATCCAGCCTGCCTTTCTTACCCTTCCTTTTTTCAAGGACTCTATTTCCATTTATTTCCCTTCAACTTTTTTCTTTAAACCCCTGTTCCCTTCCTTCCCTCTCTCCCCATCTCCTATTCCTCTTCCCATTTGAAAATGTTTTTTCTACTCCCTAATATCTTTCCTTTATTTTGTTCCGTATTTATAATTTGGTGTTCTCACATAAAATGAAAAATATAATATTTAAATTGTGTGTGTCTGAATTATTTCTCTTAAAACTATGATCTGGAAATACATCCATTACTTTAAAATGCCTCAAGTCCACCCTTCCTGGGAGGCAAAGATCCAGTTGAACAAGAATATTTCAAAGAATCAACAAGTGTAATCACATCAAATTAAAAGCTTCTGCACAGCAAAGAAAACCAACAACAGAGGGAAGAGCAAACCTACAAAATGGGACAAAAAAATTGCCAGCTACTCATCAGACAGAAGACTAATTTCTAGAATATAAAAAGAACTAAAAACAGACCCCCAGAATTTAAATACCCAATCAAAAAATGGGCATCTATAGTTATCTTTTAACAGTCATTAATATATAACTACTATTCTTGACTTTGCTACTACAAATTTTGATAAATATACTCTAGTGAAATGCATATAATTTATGAGATCATGGATCACAAATGTAGTAACAGTGTACTCCGCACCAGTCAATGACTAAAATGTAATAAATTCAGTGGTTCCTGCACCTGCCTCCAAAGCACAAGGTCCGAATTTGGTCCCCATACCAAGAAAAATAAAATGTAATAAATTGAAAACTAATAATTGTAATTATGTATTTTATACAGATTTGTTTGGTATCATCTCCATACAATTTCATAAATATTTGATGTAGAAAGTACCCTTTTGCCTGGGTGTGGGTGTGCAAAACTGCAGTCTCAACACTCAAAGAGACAGAGGCAGGAGGATCCAAAGTTCAAACACAGCCTGGGTATCTTAGCAACCTATATCTGTAATTATGTCTTCTAATGTAGCAGAGTTTTGGTTTTACTTTACTCTTTTATTTTTTTAGGGCTGCCTTTGTTTGAAGCAAGATATAAGTTCTCAGGAATCAGAAATGAAAGAGTTAACAATTCTCCAAATACAAAGTGTATACTTACATAATAACAAAATAAAATGACCTGTGACAGTGACAGGAAATTTGAAACTTCATGTAATGGAATATTTTAGTTGAATGACATGAATATTGTCTTTGTGATTACTAGTAATTATAACACAAAATTTTCCTTTGTCCATATGTTATGAATTCATCACATATCTATCATGTGTGGAGCATGTATTACCAGTTTAATACTTTTTAAATGCATCTGTGCCTGTATAAATAAACTCACATAAAATTTTTGAATCACAGAGAACTACCTGCTCCACATAATGGACATAATAATAAATACAAGCATCTGGACTCAAATCACTTTTATGGTGCCTGTAATAACCTTTTTCATTGTTTCTTGACAATCAAAAACATTTAAGAAGAGGTCATATATTGATGATTGAAAGTCACATTATTAAACTCCTCAAAATATCTTCAATGGAATGAATTGAATTCCTGACTTCAAGTCTCCTGTGAAAATTGAATAGAATGATTCCAGGATTTGGACAGCTTTGAAGGTGTCCAGGAGGGGTGAGCTAGAGAGAGATCTGTGCTGAAGTATCATGTGCCTACTTTGTCTGTGATATTTGCTTGTGATCTCCAATTACCCTTCATATACTTCCTGCAACCACTGCCAACCACAGTTCTCCACTGTGAGTACTGGGAATCTCAGGGGAAGAGAATACAATGACAAAGGCCTCCTCCTGGAGTGACAAGGGAGTGAAGTGACTGCATAGATTGCCAACAGAAATGAGAACCTGCCAATGTGCCCTGGCAAGGCGCACTAGAAGCCAGCAGACCAATTCAAGGAAGGCCTCACTCTGTCTACCTAACAACCCAGGACAAATTACATAAAAATTTTGTATTCATTCTTTTCTTGAAAATAATTACAGTGCAGTCATTTTTTGTATTAAATTCTTTTATTGGTACATTGTAGGTATACAACACAATTACATTTCTCATTGGGAATTGTACCTTTATATAATGCATCTTGGTTCTTATTTTTTCTCCATTCCTAGCCCTCCCTTCACCCCCTCCACCCTTCCCTATTTACAAAGACTTTATTTCCATTTTTTCCATTTCTCATCATTTGTTCCTTTCCCTTCTTTCCTTTCCCCTGCCCCTCCCACTACTCCTACCCCTTTAGACCTTTTCTTCCTATTTTACATTATTGATTATTCATTCTAATCATTGGTACATTTTAGGTATACAATATAATGACATTCATCATTGGAAATTTGCACCTTTACATAATCTCTCTTGGTTCTTATTTTTCACCCTTGCCCAGCCCTCCCTTCAACCCCTCCATTCCTCCCTATTTACAAAGATTTTGTTCCTATTTTTCCATTTTCTCATATTAATCCCATTCCCTTCTATCCTTTCCCCTAGCCCTCCCACTTCCTTCCCCTTTGCCCCTTTTCTTCCTATTACACATCACCTATTATACACTTAGTCCTTATTTACACTTTCAGTTTCTCACACTAGAGAAACTATTCAGTATTTACACATGTGTGTCCTATTTAATTGTTGGAAGACTCACAGATGAAATGAGACAGACTACATAGAACCCATAGATCAGACAGTGGCAATTTAGTACACCTTAGCCATGCTTCCTGAAGTTGTGGTTTGGTGTTTCTTTTAGACTGGGTCTCCCTCTGTTATTTGGGCTGTCCTTGGACTCACTTGGCTGGCTGCAAACTCATGGTGATCCTCTTACCTCAGCCTCCCAAGTAATGTGATTGCAGGTATGCACCATCATACACACCTTGCTTGATGATATTATGGTTACTCTCACCCACTTCCTCCTACTTATTACAACATTTGTAATCATCTAACATACTTAGAAAACAGCTTAGAGGGGCTCATTTTCTGCTGATACATGTGGAATATGAGATGTCTATGGGAAATAAGATCAATAAAATTTTTGAAATTCTCACTATATCAGATCAAATTACTTCCCAGTAATAATAGCTGAAATTTTGTACATTGATATCCTGCCATCTGGGTATATAAAATGTCATGTTTTTCCTGATGCTAATTAAACAATATTCCTGGCAATCCCTCCTCCTTGCATAGTTTCCCTCACAACTGATTGGGTGAAGCTGTGGCTCTTTTTGGTCATGATCAAGGTTTGCAGATGCAATGCTTGCCAGGTGCCCAGTGAGGGTTCAAGATCAGTTTTTAGATTGGTATGAATACAGTGTGAGATGGAGGCTTCCTACTCAGATAAGACAGAAGAGCTGGAGGGGCAGGCTGAGTATTGGCTTCATTTTTTTCTGATGCTGAGGATTGAAATACATCATCAGGCTTTTTTTCATTTTTATTTTGAATTTACCAACTTGCACATGTTGAGCAAAAGCTCAGAATTCTCCTGCCTCAACCTCACAGATTGCTAGGATTAGAGTCATTCACAACCATGCTTACCTGAGTATTAGCAGTTGTGTGACCTTAGAGGCTCAATGGATATAGTTCATAATTACCAGTTTAGTGTGGATTATCACAAATTCTAAGGGCTTCCTAATAATACTGGGAAAAGGAGAAAATAATTGTCCATCTGTGATTTGGGGCTCTTTCTCTACTTAGAAGGAGCATTATGTATAATATTCATTTCCTTTGTTCCTTTTCTCCAAATATGCATTTGTGCTTATTTTGTCTATAGTTGTAAAATATACATAACAAAACAATTAACCATGTTAACCATCATTTGATAACCAGTTCTGTGGCATTAATTTTGTTTAAGTTGTGCAACCATCACCATAACAATATTCAGAAATTTTTCTTCTTCACAAAGTGAAAAACTCAGACACAATTTAAACTCACTTTAATGCTCTCTCAACATGCACTAACTACTATTCTACTAGGAAATGTGATGAGGAATTAAAGTCATCAAAGGCCAGAAAGGAAAGTGATCAAGGATCCAAAATTTACTAGTCAACATGTTTAGTTTTTGCTGCATTTTCCAATCTTCATTCTCAGTAGATTCAACATTTCCTTAGATTAGACAGTTCTGCAGTGGAGCCTCCTCAGTGCATACTTAATGTCCCTGTACCTCAGGCTGTAAATGAAGGGATTCATCATTGGAGTAACCACAGTGTATATCACTGAGGTCACCACACCCTTTCTGGGGGAAGAAGACACAGATGAACTAAGGTACACTCCCAAGGCTGTCCCATAAAATAATCAAACAAGGGACAAGAGGGACCCACAAGTGGAGAAGGCTTTATATCTCCCACCTGATGATGGGATTCTCAGGATTGAGGAAACAATTTTATAGTAAGAATAGAAAATTCCAGAGATAGGAAGAAAACCAGACATGGTGCCAAGAAAAGACAGTACAGTAATATTGCTGAATGTCTCAGAGCAGGAAAGATTAAGAAGTTGAGAAGGGTCACAGAAGAAATTGTAAATTTCCACATCCTTGAAGTAAGTAAATTATAAGACAATTAAATTGTGCAGCTGTGAATCCATAAGGCTAAACAGAAAAGACAATAAAACTCAGAAGACACAATGCCAAGGGTTCATGATGAATGTGTAATTCAAGGGGTGACAGATGGCCACAAACCAGTCATAGGCCATCAAAGTCAGAAGCATGTCATCCATACCTCCAAAAAGGATAAAAAAGACCTCTGTGTCAGGCAACCCCCATAGGAGATGGCTCTGTTGTGAGTTGAGATGCCCATAATCAACTTTGGAACCATTGTGGTGGTGAAGCATATGTCAGCCAAGGACAGGTTGGAGAGGAAGAAATACATGGGGGTATGGAGGTGGGAGTCAGAGCTGACAGCTAGGATGATGAGCAGATTCCCAAGAACTGTGACCAGGTACATGGACAGGAACAGACCAAAGAGGAGGGTCTGCAATCCAGGGTTATCTGAGAGACTCATGAGATGGAATTCTGCCACATGTGTTAGATTTTGAGATTTTACATTGCATGGATAGCTTTAAAAATGAAAGGCAGGTTAGAATTTAGAAATATATATCACTCAGCACTGTGTCTGGTTAGCACTTTGCATAAAGTAAATTTCTTGTAAAATGTTCCCATTTGGCCATACACTTCTGGAAACATTTCCAATTTGTTTTAAATACTTTATTCAATAAAATAGTTTCTACATCATTTTTGTGTAATTCTCTCTTTGTATTCACATTTACATTAAACAATTAGTGAAAACTAGTAGCATTACAGACAATACTTTATTATAGTAAAAAAACTATTTTTATTTTAATGTAATACAAGCAGATATTAATAAAAAATAAAATCCATTCTATAAAAAAGTGAATTTCATAACAATATTTATCAGAGAATAACTATGGTAAATGCAATGTGTATCATGATATGAAAAGAATGTATTTTTATTTGCTATTCTCTCATCTCATTTTCTAGTAATAGTGTTGATTCAAGGTCTCACTTCATACACTAGGCTGACCTTGAACTATTGATCTTCATTCCTCAACCTCCCAAGGGCTGGATATAGAATATTTATAAATACTCTCAAAGAGCTAAAACTATGTTAATCATGATCATTCAAAATAAGTTTGAGTGTTCATAAACACAAAACATTTTTATTTGCCAATCAAATTTTTCTAATTCTTTCAATTTCTGATTTCACTCCTTCCTGGAAATAAAGGTTGATTTAAATATGCAGATTGCCTTTTAAAAACTTATTTAATACATTTGATAGAAACTTTTCTCTCATCGCTGGGACAAAATATCCAACACCCCAAATTAAATGAGAAAGGTATATTTGGTTGGCAAATTGTACATGTTTCAGTTCAAAATTGACTGGCTCCAAGGCATGGTAGCATTGCAGAGGAGAAACAGCTCATGGCAAAGCAATAAGGGATGACCAGAGGTCTTTCTATCCCTTATATATTATCCAAGAAACTGTGGGTGTATCTCACACACACACACACACACACCCTTAAATCATAGTGCCCATCATAGTAGCATTGCACCACATCAGTTGCAGCATTACACATTCTAGATCCAACCACCTCTGAAAAAGCCCTACTTATGACTACATGAGACTTTTGGGGGATATCTCAACACAAGCCATAACAGTACATAATTTGTAGCTTTGGCTTTGGTGGACTTCAAATTTGATGTATGCCCTCATAACCATGAAACATAATTGAGTTATTTTACAAGGAATCTAGCAATAATTAAAAATAACTTTTTAAGAAAAATTTCTGATTTTTTAAAAATTTTAACCTGTTATTGTATCGACCTCATACGCTCATAGGAAAATGTGCTCTGTGTGAAACTAAGTTTCTGGGGGTTTTGGCTTTTTTTAGGTTTTTTTTTTTTTTACTTTGTATTTTGTAGTGCCTTGATAGTACCATTTCATTTTATTTTCCTAATCATAAACAGTCTTATTTCCAAATGTAATTCCACGAAGTCATGTTTCAGACTCAGCCTTCCTAACCCAGTTAGAAGCATTTCATGTGAATTTTGCCTCTAACAGCAAGATCTGTCAACTAGTAGTACAAAAGAGGAGCCTAAAGGATCTACAACCAGGATGAGAGAAGAGCAGAACTCTGAATGAGAATCCTCAGACCCTACCCCAGAACCAAAGCACATGTAGTCTTCTGAACTGAGACTCTGTATCTTATATTCTCATCAATCTGTTTCAAGTGCCATGTTTATCCACATGATGAAGAAACATTGTTCCTGACCATCCCTCCCCCTTCCACCGTCTGTCTTAACACTTACTGGCCTGGGGTGGATCTCTGCTGGGTCATTACCAAGAACAGTGGACCTGCTGCTTCTCTCCTGATTTCTATGTGGTAAATCTCAGAGTCTGTACTCAGGATTTGAAAGAAGATAGACCCAATTTGATGCCAGGACCCACAAAGGCAGAAGATATTGGTATGGAGCCACTGCACTGGAACTAGCAAAGTAAAGGTCTGGAGGTGCTGGCTGATTATCTCAGTTGTGCAACATTGGAGGATCAATGCTCACAGCTCCTAATTAGCATAGATCTATGCTATCCTAATCTCCTGGGACTTGTGGATATTAACAGAACCTATGTGAACATGGAAACTTTTTGGGAGATAATTCACCTAAGACTTTCTACTTCTGACTTCCAAATGGTAGAATCATCACATAAAACTTCAGACTACTGGTGGGCATGGTAGTACATTTATTTACTCCTATCTCTTGGGAGACTGAAGTAGGAAAATCTTTGAGGCTGGCCTTGAGTACGTAGTGAGATAATGTCCCAGACATGAAAAGATAGGGAAAGATGAGAAGGAAAGAACTCAAACTGATATACTCAATTAACAACTCAATGTTGAATTTGATATTTCTCAATCCATTGTATTAATTAGGAACTATAGAGAATTAGAAAATTCTTACACTATTTTCATTTGTCAGTATTTCTAAGAACTCACTTTAATTTCTTTTCCTGTGCTGTTGGCCTCATACATGTTTGAGACTTATGAATTTTTTTTTACTAGATTGAATGAGTCTTCAGTTCTTTTTTTTTCTTCAATGGGATTACAGTGATATATTACAAAACAGTTGATGCTTGCATATTTATTTCATACTAATGACATATTTATATATTTTACTTAAATACTCTGGGGGAAATAAAAAGAAGGACATATTTGAAAATAAATTTTAATTATTGTTTTACTTTTGACTGATACAAAAATATACACATTTATGGGGTACAATGTAATGTTTTGATACAAGAATACATTATATAATGTCTAAATCAGGATAAACCTGTATATCTTTTCAAATATTTATCACTTCTTTATGATAAAATCATCCAAAATGTTTTTTTCTTGCTTTTCAAAATACCCATACAAAGTATATTTTCATTGTCTATAGCCACTATACTATGAAATAGAGTACACCTGTATTCCCATGTTTATTGCAGGTCTATTCACAAGTATCAAGAATTGGAGAGAACCTAAGTGCCCATCTTCCTCTTTAATCACTCTTTCTCCATTCCTTCCTCCCTCCTACTTGCTACAATCTCCATGAACTACCATGCTGCCCTCAACTTCCATGACATTAACTTTTTACCTTCCATACATGAATGATGTCTTGGGGTTTTGTTTTCTGGGTCTGACTTATTTTACTGAATATACTGACTTCCAGTTTAGTCCTTGTTATCCCACAAGGCAGAGTGATGTCCTTTTTATTACTAAGTAGCATTCCACAGTGTATACCCCCAACTTTTAATCCATTTATCCATAGATGGACATTTAGGTTGTCTCCAATTCTTGATGCATGTGAGTAGTTCTCCAGTAAACATGGGAGTGCAGATGTCTCTCCAAAAAACTGATGTCATTTCCTTTGTAGATCTATTTTTAATTTTTATGAAAAATATGCACACTATTTTCCACAGTAGAAGGCTTGTTCTTTTCATCCTATTTGTAGAAATGACCTCCCATCACTTTCTCAACATTCTCATGGTGGAGAACAGTCAATAGAATCATCACATACAATGGATGGGGCTTACATAAGGACATGAGAATCAGGAGGCTCCATGAGAACCACGCTTCACTGGGAGAGGCTTATGTGCTGCCCCTCTCATCTTCTACCAGAGCTCTAAGCTTAAAGTATTTTAAAGTCATATCTTTCTACTTTCCAGCGTAGTCCTCAATTCAGCACATCACCAACATCTCAACAAATACTTCCTTGAGAAAAATCAAGAAGTCGATAGAATTTCTTGAGCACTGGGTATGCCTGCAGGCACATCCCAGCTCCTCCTGAAATTGCTCCTAGAAGTACATTGCTATGAGATGCCCTGCTGCCTGCTGCACCAGAACAGTGCTTCCATTGAAATCATGCAACCTACACACATTCCAAACCCAAATGTCCTCTCTGATTCTGTTTTACCTCCTTTTTTTTTTTTTTTTTTTTGGTACTGGGGATCAAACTCGGGTTCTTGTGCTTGCACAGCAGGCAGCGAAACCACTGAGCTAAATCCCAAGCCCTCTTTTACCTCTAAAGAAGAAAATCACCTAGCTCCAGTTTATATTTTCTTTAGATTTATTTATGATTTCAGCTTTTGACTATTTTAATAAATTGTGCCTGCTGCTATTTGGGTGTCGTGCCACAATGCCTATAATCACAGGACTCTGGGAGGCTGAGGCAAGATGATCACAAGTTTGAGCCCATCCTGTGCAATAAAAAATAAAAAGCTGGAGATGTAGCTCAATGTGAATGCCCTGTGTTCAATCCCAAGTACTAATACTAATACTACTAATAATCATAATGGCTTCTGGTTATTTCTTTCTTTCTCATGGATAAAGTGGTTTGCATGTTAATAGCAATCTCTTGAAATTAAGTATCACATGTATAGATCTGTGTTGAAAAAGACAAAATTTAAAGATTGTTTTTACTTGGTTCAAAGAGAAGTTTATTACATTACTAATCAATGTGGATATGGAAGAAAGTCTGCTGTTTAGCTATATACAGATAAATAATGGAGGAGACTCTGAGAAGACACCAAATGCAGTAGTGTAGAGGTAAATATGAATGGCAGAATCTGTGTGTTGAGACATTTACAATGCTTGACTCATACAAAATGCATTATTAAACTGAAGTCATTCTATATTAGGTACAGGATATAAATCCTATGATTATAGCTAATAATTTAATTTAAAAACCTAAATAGATAGCTGTTTTTATATGTCCAAATCTCAACAAAGAACACAAGCCATGGATAGAAACAAGGAAATACGTTTCAAGGAATAAATAAAATGTTTTGCAATTGACTATGAAATCTTTCTTAATGAAATAGAGAACCATGGCTTATATGAAAATATATTCTAAATAACCATCTGTTCCTGGGCCAGTGGCACACAAGTGAATCCCAGCACCCTGGGAGCCCAAAGCAGAAGGATCACAAGTTCATACCCAGCCGGGCCAACTTAGTGATTTAGCAAGATGGAGCTCAGTGCAAAAGGACTGGATTTGATCCTCAGTATTATAAAATGAGAATAAAAACAACCATATGAAGGATGATATCAACAAGCTAGACAACACAGACAGGAAACAAAATCAGGAAAGTGATGCCTGAACAATACAAACAGAAAAATAAATTGTTAAAAAGAAAATTTTGATGTTGACACAATTAAAATTGAAATATTCTTTAGAATATTCATAGCACACTCTATCAAGGAGAAGTAATAATCAGTGAAGTTGAGGACAGGATAATTAAAAATATTGAATCAATTATGCAGCAGAAAATGAACTGAAGAAAATTGAAGATATATTAACAGAATTGCAGGATATCATTGAGCTGAAAATTTTTCATCATGGGAATTCCAGAAAGAGAAGAGAAGAGAGAATGAAACAGAGAACCAATGTTTTAAAAAATAATGAAACTTTGATTATCAAATTTAAAGTAGTGGACATACATATTAAAAAATCTGAATAAACTTGAAATATGATAAATTCAATGAAAACACATTCACCCATGCTATAGTGAAAATATCAAAAGCCACAGAACAGAACCTGAAAGCAACAAAGTTAAAGCAATACATCATGTACAATGAAGATATGTAAAAGTGCATCAGCAAATTTCTCAGTGAATTCAGAGGTTCCGTAAAGTTCAAGGACAGTCTGGGCAACTTAGTGAGCCTCTGTCTCAAAAAAAAAGACTTAAAAGTCTTGGACTATACCTTTCATTTTTTTTGAATTATTTTCTTTATTAGTGCAGGTTTTTGGTATAAAATTTTTACATTCTTTGTGTAGAGTTTGTACATTTACATGATATATCTTACTTCCTCTTTTCATCCCCTTTCCCTTCCTCAACCCCCTCGATCCATACCTTGATCATCTTTTTTTTTTCATGTTTGCAGGACACGATGTTTAAATTACTTACGTGGAGTTGGTACAGGTACGTAATACATCTTAGGTCCTTTTATTCCCTCTCCCCTCTTCCCTCCCCTCTCCTTCCATCTCTGGATCCCTTTCCACTTTGAGAAAGATCTATTTCCCTACTCCATATTAGCTACCTTTTAATTCACTCTGTGTTTATACTTTGGATTTATCATATAAAAGAAACCAGGTGATATTTAAGCTTGTTTTTTAAAAGAGTTGTTGTTTATTTTCTAGTGTGCTGGGATAATTAACAATAAGAAAGAGAAGAGCCAATAGGCATAATAGGATTCAGGAAAGTACAAATAAAGAGAATACAGAAGTGCTCAAACATTCTCATTAAAGATAGATGATAATAAACAATATTTAGATATGAAACACGAAGATGAATAAAAGCCATAAGAGCTATAAAATGCTGTAATGAATGAGGTTTGATTTTCTGTTGCAGCATATTGTTGGATCCTGGTTCTTGAATCATTCTGCCAGTCTATTTCTTTTGTTTGGTGAATTGAGACCATTATCATTCATGGTTATAACTGATATGTATGGACTTATCCTTGTTGTGATGTTTTCCTGTTGTTGGATTCTCCCCCTTTGCTTTTATTTTCTTGTCTTGCCTGATGGATTCATTTTACTGGGCATCCTGGGGTTGTGATCCTCATTGTCTTTTCCTAGGATACTGTTTAAAAATTTTTGGAGTGCTGGTTGGGTATTCTTGAAGTTCCTAAGATGTTCTTTGTCATGATAGTAACTTATTTTTCCATCAATTTTGAAATGTAGTTTTGTAGGCTACATCAATCTGGGTTGGATGTTGTTTTCTTTTAGGGCTTGAAATACTTCACTCCAGGCTCTTCTTGCCTTGAGAGTTTTTGCTGAGAAATCTGCTGTGATTCTCATGGGCTTTTCTTTGTATGTGATTTATTTATTTTCTTTAACTGTTTGTAGGATTTTTTTCTTCTGTTGAGTTTTTGGAAACAACTATAATACGCATAGGTGAAGTTTTTTGTTTTTATC
>NW_004624876.1:2098920-2124381 GCF_000247695.1 Heterocephalus glaber
AGGGCTAGGAATGGGGAAAAAATAAGAACCAAGATGCATTATATAAAGGTACAATTCCCAATGAGAAATGCAATTGTGTTGTACACCTATAATGTACCAATAAAAGAATTTAATACAAAAAAATTCAAAATTGCAGATACAAAATGAAAACAGAAATTTCAATATTGTATCTGTATAATTATAATGAACCACCAAGAAACAAATCAGGAGAATAATTCTATTTGAGATAAATTTGAAAAAAATTCAAACTTAGCAATAAACCTAAAAAAGGAAATAAAAGTCCTGTATAATGAAAATTACAGTACTCTGAAAATGAGACTGAAGTGGACATCAGGAAATGGACAGACATGACCTTGATCTGAATAAGGAGAAACAATGTTGGCATCTGGCCATATTACCAACAATGGCATATAGATTTCATGCAATTTAAATGAAAACAGACAATTTTCTTTGCAAAAGTAGAAAAAAATCCAAAATTGTTATGTTACTAGAAGAAATCCAGAATAGCTAAAGACATCCTGAGAAAAAGAACAAAGCAGGAGGTATTATGGCTGCAGACTTCAAAGCTACACTAATAAGAGTAGCATGGTACTGCCACACACACATACAAACACTCACACAAAACTTAGACATGCATAACAAAATAATAAAGAAGACAAAGAAATAACCTGATACACCTGTAGCCACCTGGTTATTTTCAAAGGGCTAAGAATATACACTGGGCCAAAGACAAACTTTAACAATTGCTGCTGTGAAAACTAGTTTCCACATGTAGAAATATGGAAGTACAGCCATATATGTCACACTGTCATGAAGTCAATCCAAAATGATCAAAAACCTACATATCAAAACAGAAGAACTAAATCTACTCAAAGCAAAAAAAAGGTAAAACTCTTGAATAGATAAAGACAATCAGAAGAGAACCCTGATTACACAAGCAATAATAGCAAGAAACAACAAATGGCACTACCCTAAATGAAAGTTTCCATACAGCAAACAATCAACAGAGTGAAGAGACAACCTAAAGAATCAGAAAGTTTTTTTTTCTTTTTTTGCCAGCTCTCCTCAGAGAGAGGACAAATATCTAGGATACATGAACAATTTTAAAAATCAGACCCCTAATACAAAAGACCCAATAAAAATGACCAATTGAAATGAATAGACACTTATCAAAAGAAGAAGTACAAATGGCCAATAAATACACAAAAATGTTCCTGCCCACCCCCAGCGAACACTGCCCCTGCTCCTGGGGTCTCCAAAGCACAAGGCTGCAGAAGCGGAAACCAGCAGACCAACCAGATGGAAGAAGAGACCAATAATAAAGAGGAGAGGTTTGCTTCAGGACTGAAGTATTGGCCTACCACTGAGAATGGGTGAGAGACAGCCTTTGGGGACAGGCTCAGAGAGATGGAAAGCTAAATAAGGGTCTTCTGGGATCCCCTGAAAAACCTGGAATCAGACCACCAAGATCACAGGACCTGTATTCTGTTGTGGGAGCCCAGGTTGTTGGGTGAAATCAGCAGAGGTGGCAGTCCTGAAGGAGAAGGCAGTCTAGAGGTATGTTTGAGCTCTGGAACTTCTACCTACATCCAGGAAAAATTAGTGGTCTGAAGAAGTACAGACTATTTTCACTAAAATCATAGTCCTCTTTGTTCTAATTAAGAGATCATCATAAGGATTTCCTAGGGCTTGTCAATTTCCAGTTGACATTTGATGCCATTCTTGTCACTAAATTTACTTCTATATCCAAGGTAACATAATAGTGGCTGACAATTGGTTTTCTGTGTATGCCAATATGTGTATATCTGGGGTGGTCATAAACAAGCAAAATGAATACACATACACATAGGAACATGAGAAACCAAGGCAAAAGAAAGGCCCCAAGAACTCGGAATGCTCCTAAGGCAAATGAAGGGGGCACAAATGTACAGAAAGGCAAATATCAGGTAGTGGAGTGCTACAAAAATTTAGAGAAGAGATCAAGAAACTAGATGAGTTTAAAGAGGAATTGAAGAAAAAGTTTTCAGATATCACCGCAAAAAGCCCAAGAAGGGGGTATCATAATCCCTGACTTGAAATTATACTATAGAGCTGCTGTGATAAAAACAGCATGGTGCTCAAGGATCAATGGAACAGACTAGAAGATGCAGCAGAAATTTCAGAAATACTCAGCCAATTTATCTTTGACAAAAGGAGTGAAACACTTTCACTGGAAGAAAGATAGCCTCTTTAATAAAAGGTACTGGAAAAAAATGGCTTTCCACATGTCAAAGACTAAAACTAAACCCTTGTCTCTCACCATGCACTAAAACAAAGTGAAAATGGATCAAAGTTCTAAATATTAAAACAGAAACACTAAATCTTCTGGAAGAAACAATAGGTAGAACTCTTGATGACATAGGTATACACAAAGACTTTATGAACAAAACCCCAATTGAACAAGAAGTATTACAAAACAATAACTGAGATCTCATCTTATTAAAAAGCTTTTTCACAGTGAAAGAAATCAACAAAACACAACTCACAGAGAGGAGAATATTTTTGACAGCTGTTCATTAGACAAAACACTAATATCTAGAATATATAAAAAATTGAAAAAATCAAAATCCCCATTTAATGACCCAATCCAAAAATCACATCTGAGACTAATACACATTTATTACATAAAGTAAAAGGCACACATAAATATATGTAAATATGTTCAATGTCACTTTTCATTGGAGAGATGTAACCTGAAACAATGCCGAGATTCCATCTCACTCCAGGACAAATAGCTATGATCAAGAAATCAACCAATATCAAATGATGGTTGAATTATGGTGGAAAAGGAACACTTTTCCACTGTTGGAGGAAGTGTAGACTGGTACAACCACTGTGAAAATCAATATGAAGATACTTCAAAAAATGAGGACTAGAGGTTCCATTTGAGCCAGCTATTCAACTTCTCAGTATCTTCCTAAAATAATTAAAAACATCAAGGCACAGTGATGTATGAACACTTATGCTCATAGCAGCACAGTTTACAATAACTAAATCTTGGAAACATCCCAAATGACCATTAACTGATGAATTGATAATGAAGAGGTGGTTTTTGTATGCTATGGAGTACTACTCACCCACAAAGAAGGGTGAAATTGAGCATTTACAGCTGTATGGATGCACCAAGTAACCACACTCTTAAGTGAAATAAATAGGACATGCATGTATAAATATCATTTCATTACTCTGGTTTAAGAAACTGAAATTGTAAAAAAGGAATAAAATATATAATAGATAATATGAAATAAGAAGAAAAAGTTCAAATTGGAAGGGGCACTAAGAAGTTGGATGGGTACAGGAAGAAAGGGAAAAGAGAAAAAGCAAGAAAAGAAAGATAAAATAGAAACAAAGTTTTATAAAAAAGGAGGTGAAGAAGGGTGGAAGAAAATGGAGAAAATAGGAAAAAATAATAATTAAGATATATCATGTACAGGCACAAATTCCATATGATGAGTGTGATCATTATGCATATCTAAATTGTACCAATAAACTTTATTAAAATTTTAAATGCCCAAATTGGACGTGGAAAAAATAAGAAAAACAAATGGAATAGGTGAACAAATCAGTTTACAACATTAATGATAAATTCACCAAAGATATAAAATCCTTGAGACTATATCAGACAGAAATATCTGAAATGAAAAACAATAGAATTTATAAATTGTAGAAAAGTCCAGCGTGAAGACAGAGTGTTTGGAATTCAGGACAAAATTGTAAATTATGAAGTTATCAGTGATGCAACCAAAAATAAGAGAACAAGGAAATATATCCAGCAGCTATTAGATGAGTTTAAAATGACCAGCCTAAATCTACATGGAGTTACAAAATAGCTGGAAGATAATACAGATAGAGTTATTAATGTGTTCACAGAAACTGTAGCAGAATATTTCCCAAATATGAGAAAATAATCTCAAGAAGATGTATCCTTATTGTATTGTCAGCCAACAAAACATCAAAAACAAATTTGTAAAAATCAGAGAAAAATTTAAAAAAACATAGATAAATGTAAACCCTTTAGAATTACAGCAGACTTCTCAACACAAACCTTAAAGACCAGAAGAGTTTGGAATGAAGTATTTCAACCCCTAAGGGCAAACAACTCCCAACCCAGATTAACATATCCAAAATAGATTCACTTTAAAGTAGCAGTAAAGTCATTTTATGTAAAAGATTAGCTCAAGAGATACATGACTATGAAACCAGCACTCCAGAAAATACTCAAGAATATTCTAGATGAAACCATGACACCATTAAAGAAGAAAAATAAGAGCAAGTGAAGATGTGAAACCAAGTCAATGGATAAACAGCTGTTAAAAGTCCCTAAGTCTGATTCATCTTCACCATGGTTTCATAAATAATTGTGGACTTCCAACCTCATAACAGAGTCATCCCCTAAGTGGTCTGCTTAACACAGGTATCTTTTTCTCATCTTTGGTTGTATGGATGTCAAGATTCTGACTGTAGTGTCCTATGATTGGTTATGACCCTCTGTAACATATTGAGTTACTCAGACACCAAAAACAATTGCCTTTGTGGAGTTGCACTCTTGCTTTTTAATTTTTGCTTAATCTATTTGAACTTCCATATGCATAGTTTTTTTTTTTTGCTAAGACTTACCTATTTAAAGGGTTGCTAATTTCTTATATACACTGCACTCCTACATAATCTTATCTATTTGCACAAATTCCTCAGTACCACAGTGAGGTATCAATGGTGCCATATTCTTTTGTCATGCAATCTTAGGATTATTTTCTCATATTAAAAATTGTTTCATCATCTGAAAATCATCATGTGATAGAAAAACATCATATCCTCTCTACTTTTGAGTCCCATCTGTCAGTTGCTTGCTTATTTCATGGAACAGGTGTTAGAATATATATGGACTCAGCTTTATTAAATTTTAACAGAAGTGTGACAGCAACAGTGATGGTCATGGCTGTGTTGAATCCTCTCACAGCCTGAGTGACCAAGTAAATATAAGTACCTTGGGGAGGCTACAGTAGAATCTGAAGACCTCTAATCATTTGGTTGTGTTACAATGATAATTTCGTGGCTTTAGTTTTGTAGTGTAATGCTGGGAGGATGAAAAGTGAACTCTAATGTTGAGCATACATTTTCAGTACAGAGAATGAAAAATTCCTGAAAATGTATGATTTTAAGTGACCCAAAATAATATAAAGTAATTAAATTGTATACTGATCAAGTGTATTTTTTAAAGTGCAACTTTGTTACATGTATTTCACTTCAAAAATAATATAAAGACAGACCACCCTTTAAAATTGCATAAAAATGACAGAAGTGATTAGGATAAACTAGTTTTATCTGAGTAGAGGTAAAACCCCAAATTTCTTGTGGACACATATTCTTTTTGTCTTATTCATCCATTAGTGTTTGGAAGTCCTTAGAGACTGGGATGGCAAGGACCAACTTGGCTAATTATGAGCTAGCTCAGTGCACTGAGCCCCCAAGTTCACAGAGTAGTTAATAATCAGCCTCAAGCACTTTAGTGACTCCAGTTCTGTTTCCAGCTCCATACCTGTGTCCCAGGCTCTATAGTTGTCTGTATTTTGAAGGTCCTATATATATTTGTATTAATTTCAATCCTGAGGACAGAGAGTGAACCTTCCCTGGGCAGGAGACATAACAGAGTCTTTGGATCTGCTCTTCTCTACTATAACCCAGCAGAGAAAGAGCATCACCCAGTAAAAGCAAAGGGACCTCACTGATAAGAGAAATATACTTAAACTGTTTATTTCCTTATTCTGAGGAGAAGCATGACATTTTTGATGGTCAGATATGAGGCTACACATATTAAAAATATCAGTTTTAAGCAACAGAATTTTTATGATCTTGGATATAGTGGGGAAAGAAAAACATTATTTCAAATTTGCTTTCTATACACTCTGTTACTACTTCCATTGATGTCTCACCCATAAGAGCAGAAAATGTGCCCTTCTTCAGGTCCCCTAAATGATATGAAAAGATTATAAAGGTGATGATTAGGATATAGAGGGAGACAGTAACATGACATCATGAACTGGATTTGAGAGTTTCCTATATTGCAGCCACTGAGCAATTTCTTCTATGAGTCTTGTTTTATTTCATATTCTCTGTCTTCCTGGATTTATATTTTTTATATTGTTATTGCTCGTAGAAATTGGAAGAGTTTGTCATTTCAGTGGCACCTGAATTCGTTGTTATGTAGAAAAATGAGTGGGTTGAGTTGAGTGGTCTGACTACAGATTCAGGGCAATTCTTTTAGGTTGCCTCTTATCACAAACATACAATTAATTCGCTGTCACTTCAGAAGAGGCCCCTTGCTCATTGTGACCTTACTTTTGGAATATTTTGAAATGTCACAGAGAAGAACAGTGAATATCCACAGCTCCATCCATCATAGAATGATGTGGATTGCAGATAAATATCTAAGAGAGCACTCCCTTGAGCTTTCATCACGGATTTATCTCCTGACACCACTGCAGGATATTTTTGAGGCTCTTGCATCCTTCTCCATGCTTATACTTATTTCCTGCCAAGTAAAATGTGGAAAAGTCATGACTTGATTTCATTTCTCTTTAGGAAATGAGGGAATTGCATATGTGCCTCTAAAGCATCTATGATTATCAACTCTGAACCTCTGCAAAAGTCTTTCTGTGGATTGGAAACAGTGAAAATTTTCAGTGCATTGGACAGTACCTGTCAATTATTTTTAATTTTTACCGATCCACTTGTTATTTCTGTAATGCAGGGAGTACTTTTAATATCCCTGAGAGCATTGTCATTACAACTGAATTTTACTTGAAGCAATTGCAACAAGGATTATGCAGATAAGGAGTGGTATATTTAGGGTTAAGGTGCATAAAATTAGAGCAAAATGTAATTTACCAATCATTACTATCAGTGATAAGAATATTCTCATCACTATCTTATCAATTATCTTATCACTTATCACTATCTTATCAATTACCTTATCACTTATCTTCTCAATTATCTATTTTGTCTCTTAGTTTATATTTTTCTATTCCTGTTGCAGGACATTTTGTTTGTGTTCTTGTAATTATATGCATATTTTTGGAGAGGAATGATATACTTTCCTTTATATCTGATTTCCCATACCTCTGCCTTGTTTGGCACAAAAGAGACATCAAAAATAAAAACCTGTGCTTAACATTAAATAGACCCTTCCCTGAGTCATACTTGTCATTAATGAGAAAGACATGAACCTACCTGATACTTTACTGTCTATACCTTTATCCCTTTCACAAATGCCCCATAGATGTAAATACAAAAGAAAATAACTTTCATTTCTTTCTCTGTCTCCAACACACATCCTATAATTCACTTAACTGCATCTCTGTAAATTATTTTTAGAAACACAACAAAGATATTCATGGGCTTTTAAAAAGGCAGAAGGAGAAGGGAGCAGGTGACTGTATGCCTTAAAAGTAGGTACATTAAAGAACATACCATTGCAGGCACCAATGGCATTAGAATGCAGTTTACTATACTATTAAACTTCCTACTTGCTTAATGTTATATGTCTATTTTCAAAGCAAAAACTCACAATTTCTAAATAATTAAGCTCTTACTTTCTTTAATTGCCACACACGTGACCACACATGCTGTTCTCATTTGCCTCAAGCATTATGGGCACAGAAAAGAGGAGAGATTCACACACAATGTGCCTACAGTAACAGGTCAGTGACACAGGAGTATAATGCTCATTTCTTCAGTGCCAACGTTGGCACAGGCTCTTAAACTGAAGCAAAATGAAAATGTTATTCCCATATGATGATGATATTTCTTTGTGTGTTATCATAAAGAGATCTTTGCAAGAGAGACTACAGGCATATTTTGAATGTTTTCCAGAAAAATAAGAGGATGTAGGTGAAAATGAGTGACCTGTTTTGGAAAAAACCAGAAATGTTACATATGCATTATTTGATGGAAATCAGAAAATATATCCCTGCAATATATTGTATACTAAATTTAAAAAGAGTGATAGGGAAAAAAGCCCCAAGAATTTTGAAAATATCTTCATTATAATAAACATACAAGGTAAATGAGGCTTTGTCTATGTCTGCCTCTCTGCTAAGGCTGTACATTAGTTAAAGAAGATCTAAAACCAATACCTGGGATGTAGCCTTGTGTATGAGGTGGAGAAAAGGTGTTTTGTCACACACTACATATATGAGTTTTTGGTCCTTTTTAGGTAAATTTTTAAGAAAATTTCTTTTGGATTCATAAATCAGTGTTAACCTGGAAACACTGACAGCAAAATCAACCCATAAAATTAATGACAACAGATTCCTTTTAGGACAGGAGCGCAAGAAAAATGATACCAAATACTCAAAATTTTAGGTATTGTTTCAACACATAGGCATTGGTTTACTATCTAAATAATATTAATGGTGGTGTAAATATAATTAAATATTTATATTTCAATATCTATAGAGATAGTATGAATGGGAAATTTTCTAAATACCAGAAAATATTCTCAGACAGTGGTCTTAAACTCTTGTTTAAGAAAGTGACTCAAAAATCTTGAAATGTACATATTCTGGTTAAATATATTAGGCTAAGCCTAGGGTATCTGGATATATGACAATATCCCCAGATAAATATATCCCTAAATTAGAACAGTGATGCAAACTAAATGATTTTCAAAATATTTTCTGACAACAACCATATAAGCAGGTAATTCTTATCCTCATTTTACAGATGAGGGGGAGTACATTATTTGCATGTGTGTTTACAAGATTTCGTGTAACTTTTTCTTTTGCATCTGAGTTTTAAGTTGTGCTTACATTATTTTGTGTAATATTTTGGGCTTTTTCCCAATTAAATCACAGAATGGACAGATGAAAATATGGATCCCACTTTCCAACACATAGCAAATAAGGAAAATGCAACTCATGTATCAGGAAACATTGATGGGAAAAACTGTTGGTTAGACATAGGAAGGATGGTATTCAGCTTGGGCCTTGAAAGTTTCTCAGTTTTCAATGTCATCAACTGGATACAAAAGGGTTTATGATCAGAATAGCAGTCATGAATATTATCAAGCTATGGTAGATTAAAGAGTCAAGAAAGATATCTTACATAGTAGATATTTTACTGATATTGTATGATTCAATACGGCTGTATAAATTTTAAAAGGCAAAAGTGTTCCTTATCATTTATTATTTTTATTATCAAATGCAGTGGTAATTATATCCGAAGATTGTGTGCATGCATCTGAACATGCATATACAAATTTGAGTGCATCAAAGACAAGGGTAAAACTCTCATATTGAATAATTTATACACAAACAAAAGTTATGCACAATTTTTATACAAAGTCCATAGAAAGACAGAATCTCACACATGTCTATGAGTTCTACCTCAGGCGTTTCTTAGAGGATACAGACCTGCAGACCATCCTCTTTGGACTGTTCCTGTTCATGTACCTGGTCACAGTGCTTGGGAACCTGCTCATCATCCTGGCTGTCAGCTCTGACACCCACCTCCACACCCACATGTACTTCTTCCTCTCAAATCTGTCCTTGTCTGGCACATGTTTCATCTCCACCAATTGTTGGATAGAAAGTAGTGAAGAAATATTTACATGAGGCTGTCTGATAAGGGGCATTTTAACAGACAAATCCTGACACATATTTCCTTTAACAATCCAAGCACCCATTTCTCTTTCCTGTCCCTCCAGGAAGGATACAATTCTTACTGTATTTTAACATTAGGCATTCCAAGTAGATCCCTGTGGGTAAATTGGTGAAAACTGCTGAATCAACTTTAGAAAGAATATCTATCTAACTTGAGGAGTAAAGATCAAATTTGAGAAGTCTACAATGATTAGTTGTGATCTTATGCCTGACTTCCACTCCATGCTTTCCTTGAAGCTCCCCACAACTTGCTCCTCTCTTATGAGTCATCCTTCTCAACATCTACAGGAGAAATCAACTCTGGTTAGATTCCTCTCCAACTCTGAAAACTGAAAAGAGTTTAATTTTCCCATATATAACTACAGTGTAGACATACAATTTCCCCTGAAAATTTTATGATGGTTAAGAAAGTACATGATTTGTGGATCAGACACAGAGATTGACAATTTAATTTGGAATCTTGTCCTAACCCCTTACTAGTATGTAAAGTGTGGCAGGTTATTTTTATCTTTGACATATGAGTTGATTTCTAGTTTATACTACTGTTTTAAGCATTGACTAAATACACAATGAATGATCCTCCAATTTTAATAGGTAATGAATATATAATACAATGTTAAATTCAACTAGATATCATCAGTAGAACAAATGATAAAATATTCAATTTCACAACATTCAAATAAAATATTCTGGTATCTCAAGTTATCTTTTTTGTCTACATAATGGGATCCTTTGTATTTTCTTTCCATTAATATAGGTATGTATTTAAAATATTTTTCTCTGATTACCCAGTTTTTATCTCTGCCCTGACACATAAGAGTAATGAAATCAAAAGGTATTTTCTAAACAATAAGTAGACACAATTGGCTCATAATAAGTAGACAGTTTTTCAGATATCACAGCAAATATGTTCATGGGTATAAAAATGACATACATAAAGAAATGGATGTAATATATGACCATTTTTATCATCACAACCTTCAGTACCCCTTGACAATAACATTTCTAGTTGTTTGGAGTGATTTATTTTAAAAGAAAACACACATTAACTAAACTTTTGAGTTATGAACTTCCTTTAGGTGTCCATATGTTGTGAAAATGGGTGATGATTTCCATATTTCCACAGAGGAGTATGAGCAGAGAGAACTGCATAGATTTACATACATTGGTCACTTATTAACAGGTAAACACCACATGTATTACAAACTAATTCCCCAACTCTCCTAATATACACTCTCCTCTAATGCAAGGTGAAATGCCTTGATCAGTAATGATGCAAAGATTAGAACTAGACATACCTCAGGAAATTTTTGAACTTATAACTTAAGAGTAATATAATGTATATGATAGGACTGATTTTTTATTGGGAAAAATAGGGTAATATTGAGTATACATCACATTTGAAGTTAAACAAACACTCTCCACTCAGATAGTGTCTGGTAACTTTCACTTGCATGAAAAGAAGAGAGGCACAAGAAGGTTGAAATGATACATCATAATAATATAGAAACAGGTTATAAAATGTCCTTTCATCCCATAAAGCTGAACAACAGTGAAAGGATTTGAAATAGCCATAAGTATCTCAGAGAGCCTTGAATCTACACGTGCATATGAATGTTGTAGTCTACATTGTAGACTGCTTAGAAAAGCATTATTTCAGTGTATGTTTTTAAGAAAAGAGTTTATGGATACTAAATAAATATTAAGTATACTTGAGGTTAGATTTTTGAAGATCTGTTTAGGAATTTATAAGTCTATACTTATATGAGAACATTGACATTCTACTTACCCAGTTCTTTTTTAAATTTTAATTTTATTGGTTCATTTTAGGTATACAATATGAGGACATTGATTCTTGTACATTTAAACCTTTACATAATCTCTCTTGATTCTGATTTTTCCCCTTCCCCTGCCCTCCTTCAAGATCTCCACTTCTCCCTATCCAAAATGACTTTCTTTCCATTTTTTTATTTTCTCATTTTAATCCCATTCCCTTCTTTCCTTTCCCATACCCCTCCACCTTCCCCTTCCCCTTTGTCTTTTTCTTTCCTATTTCACATTACCTACTATACCTTTCAGTACTTATTTACACTTTCAGTTTCTTACACTGGAGAAACTATTCAGTATTTACACGTGTGTCCTATTTATTTCACTTGAGAGTAACTTCTCAATGTGCATCAATTTAACTATAAATGTCTCTAATTTCTCATTTTTATGGCTGAATAGTACTCCACTTTATATTTTAAAAAGTTTCCTTTATCTAGTTTACAGCTGATTGACATTTGGTCTGTTTCCTAGTTTTAGCTATTACAAACTGTTTTGCAATGAACATGGGTTCACATATATCACTGCGGTGTGATTCATTTGTTATTGGCTGATTTCTTGATACCAGCCATTCTTTCTGGGGTGAGGTGGAATCTCACTGTTGTTTTTATTTGCATCTCTAGAATGACCAGTGATGTTGAAGATTTTTTCATATGTTTATTTAATATTTCTACTTCTTTGAGAAATGTCTGTTCATTTCTGATGCCTATTTTTGGATTAGGTCTTTAAATTTCAGAGTCTGATTTGTTTAATTTCTGTATATAGTCTAGATAGAAGACCTTTGAGAAACAGCAGGTGAAAAATTTTCCCACATTATGGGTTGTCTCTTCACACTGCTGGTGGTTTTTCTTGCTGTGCAGAAGCTTTTTAATAAGAAGAGTTCCCACTTGTTGATTGTTTGTCCTAGTTCACAGGCAACTGAGCTTTTGTTCATAAAGTCTTTGCCTACACCAATGTCTTCAAGAGTTCTACCTAACCTCTGATCCAGCCAGTTTAGCATTTCTGTTTTAATATTTAGATCTTTAATCCATTTTGATTTCAGGTTAGTGCATGGTGTGATATATGGGTCTAGTTTTAATCTTTGGCAAGTTGGAACAAATATTTTTCTGCATCATTTATTAAAGAGGCTCTCTTTCCTCCAGTGAGGGTGTTTGGATCATTTGATGAAGATGAGGTGGCTGAGTCTGTCTGGAGTTGTTTCTGCATCTTCTAATCTCTTCCACTTGTACTTAGGTCTGTTTCTTTGCCAGTACCATGCTGTGTTTATCACAGTAGCTTTGTAGTGTGGTTTTAAATTAGGTGTTGAAATACCCCCTGCCATGACTCTGTTTCTTAAAATTGCTTTTACTATTCTGAGTCTCTTCTTCTTCCAAATGAGTTTTTGAATTGTTTTCTCAAGGTCTGTGAAGTATGCTGCTCTGATTTCATTTGAGATTGCATTGAACCTATATAGCTAATTTTGAAGTATGGCCATTTTCACTATGTTGATCCTTCCTACCCAAGCAGAGGATCTTTCCATTTTCTGATATCATCTTGAATCTCTCTTTACAAAATATCCAGCTACATTACTGAATTTTGATATTGTCTAGAATACTTTTATTGGAGTTCTTGGGGTCTTCTATAAAGAGTATCATGTTATCTGCAAATAATGACAATTTGACTTTTTCATTTCTTATTTTTATTCCTTTTATTTCTTTCTCTTGTCTAATTGCCATGGCTTGTGTTTCCAAATCTATATTTAGCAAGAGAGGTGATAGTGGACATCTTTGTCTAGTTTAAGATTTTAGTGTGAAGGATTTCATTTTTTTGCCCCATAGTATGATATTATTCGGTGTTGGTTTTTTATACATGGCTTTTATTAGACTGAGATAGAGACTGTCTATTCCAATTTTTGTTGGGTTTTTATCATAAATGCGTGTTGAGTTTTATCAAATGCTTTTTCTGCATCTATTGAGATGATCACATGGTTTTTATCCTTGACTCTATTGATATAGTGTATTACATTTATTGATTTGCATATGTTGAAACATCCCTGAATCCCTGGGATGAATCCCAATTGGTCAGGGTATATGATCTTCTCCATTCTATTTTTCAGTATCTTATTAAGGGATTTTACATCTATGTTTATTAGTGAGATTAGCCTATAGTACTCTTTTTAAAGTGAGTCTTTCTCTGCTTTGGGGATCAAGGTGATTCTTGTTTTCAGGTATCAGTTCAGGAGTATTGTTTCCCTTTCAATTTCATTGAAGAGTTTATACAGTAGTGGTAACTGTTCCTCTCTACATGTCTTGTAGAATTCAGGGGTGAAGCCCTCGGGATCTGGGCTTTTCTTGGTAAGTTTTTAATTATGATTTCAATTTCATTGATTAAATTTTGTTGTTCAAAATTTTTAGGTCTTCTTTATTCAATTTTGGTAATTTATACATATCAAGGAATCTGCCCATTCTGTGTTTTCCATCTTATTGATAAATAGGTTTTCGAGGTAGGTATTAATGATCCTCTGGATTTCTGTGGAGTCTGTTGTAATTTCATCCCTTTCATTCCTAATTGCATGGATTTGGGCATTTTCTTTCCTTTTCCTGATAAGTTTGGCTAAAGTTTTGTCAATTTTGTTTATTCTTTTGAAAAACCAACTCTTGGCTTCATTGATTACTCACCCAGTTTTGATGTGAGGTTCCTTTAGGAATATGTGTGAAATAGAATGGAATCATGCAGAGCTCTCAAAACCTACTTTTTATTAGGTAATTAGCTAAAACTCTATGAAGAAAACATCTGTATAATGTATCAAATTTTTACAAAATACAAATCTGTGTAAACATCTATACTGAAGCAAGTATTCATACATGTTGATGTTTTTAATATAGGCAGGGTATATTTTTGATAGTAAGCTAATTCTAAGAAATTATTTTATTAATGCAGAAAATATTATAAGACAGTGGTATTCAATGTTGGTGTAAAGAAAGGTCACTTAAGAATTTCAAATAAAGATACTCTGTATACATAGATTTCAAATTAAAGGTACAGTAGCTGTGTTTTTAAAGGTTCATATATATATATATATATGACCAAAATTTTCTATATACATCTGAAGTGGTATTTCAAAAGTCATAAACTAAGTATTTATGATCTCCATTTACAGATAAGTAAACACCACAAGTCTGTTTACGTTATTACCTGAAATTATCTATTTGCATTTCCCCTAATTGAATTATAGTGAAAGCTGAGTAATAAACCTGCATTGCCTCTGGGTAGATAATTGCAATCTATGAGTTAGAAATTTTGACCTGAAAAATCTGCTAACTATGTACAAGAAGGTTAAGTCTCAAATCTGGAATTTGAGCTTTTTCTAATGCTGAAATGCTAAATCATAAATATGAGGATTTATATTCATGAAAATGATGAAATGGTATTTTATTTTATATTATTTTATTTTATTTTTGGTATGGGGATCAAACTTGGGTCCTTGTACTTGTGCAGCAGGCGGCAAAACCATTGATCTAAATCCCCAGCCCATGGGTGGGTTTTTTTTTTTTTTCTTGGTACTGGGGATTCAACTTGGGTCCTTGCACTTTCAAGTCAGGTGGAAGAACCACTGAGCTAAATTGAAATGGTATTTTAATACATTAGAGATACAGAAGGAAAGACAAAAAATAAAAAGATAATTTTCACACACCATATATTTTGCCTAGAATGAATTCGTTTGATATAGTATATAACTAAAAGGTTAAAAATTGATATATAACTCTTATACTTTAGTCTTTCTAAATCACAGACAGAGGCAATGTGTACTAATGCCACAGTAGTGATCAGTGATGTTCTGTGATTGAGTACATTAAACAAGTACATATGTATGCAAATTTGAATTCCACCAAAGAAAAGGACACATAATATGCATTATATGATTTCTAAAAGAGAACAAAATATAAGCAATAATTTAAATTTACCAAGGAGTCACATCATAGATTCACACAATAAGTCCCAATATGTTAAAGGAAACATAACAATGTTTTCTGATTATAAGACATCAAATTAATTAATGTTGAGCTAGCACAATTCTATCAATGTATATTTTTTTCAAATTATTTGATTCACAGACTTTTCTCCTATTGCCTTAGAGTAAAATAATGTATTTTAACTGTTTTCTAATATCCAATTAGAATTACTTCTTTTATCAAAATCAAGGGGCTCTTTTCAAATTTTCTTCTTCCACTGAAAAATAGTAGGATGAATTTTGCAGTGATCATGAGCTTGTTATCACTATGAGTATTGGGTTTCTAACATAGTTCTCTTCATAGTTTGTAAGTTAGGTGTGGAGATTAGGAAAGTGACTATCACAAAAGTTAATGCAAGAATTTAAGAGAATGGACTTATAAATAACTGCTTGAGGATGTGAAATTTTCCAATTCCTTTGTGGTCCTAAAGTAAAACTTCTTCTTAACCTTCCTTGTCCTGAAAAATTCTCCAAGAACATTGTCACACATCTTCCTGGAACAATGTTTCATTTTTTTCATCTTTCATGGATACTTTTGTATTGCTATATAAACATTTCCTCCATTTTGAAAATTTAAACATTAGGTAAAATTATGAATCCTTTCTGTGAGTATCACCTGGTAGATTTCTGGGGAATTTATGGAAGAGACATTGTAGAGTTTCTAGGTTCAACTGTGTTGGTGATAGCTAAGGCAGTGGGTCAGTTAAAGTACTTGAACTAACTGTATGTGCTACAAAGAGAAAATTAAACTTACATAAAAAGTAGCATATTTAGGGGCAATAGGTATTGAAGACTACATTAAAGAGCTTTAGGTAATTTTAATTTAAGCTCTTAAAAACAGGTTTTGGATACTAAAACATTATTAGATACATATTTGGTAAGCTTTGAAGCAAACTGTTTATGGATACATAAATAGACTTGAGGACAGGTGCTGTGACCCACACACAGTCCCAAGTTACCCACATAGAGTCCAAAGCTGGGCAGAGCACTGGGAGATTAAGAAAGATAACAAAGACCAAGATTATTCTTAACTGGGACCGGGTGGAATCATAGCTTGTTGGGAGCTAATGGCCTCCTAGAGCACCATGCACTCTTTATTTATACAAACAGGAAGACAAACAGGAAGAAAATGCAGGGCAAATAGTGTTATGTAGCCTACATGGCCTAGGCAGAACATAGTGTGATTGGGTCATGATTGGGTCATGCACAGGAAGGAAACAGGGAAGGATACAAGGTAACTGTCTTCCAGGGCTGTGCTGTTCAGTGTCTATAAACAGACTATATCTGTTTAACTCTCTAATCTATGGAGGAGAAAGGGAGCAGGTAAGAGACACTGATCCATCTTCAGGCTCGGGCTGAGGCACGTCCCCTTTTCTTGTTTGTAACTCAAGGTGATTCCAATGTTGTCCTATGGCAAGTTGGAGCAGTGCTGCTGGAATGTTCTGCAGCACAGTGGAAATAGCACAATCAGTAAAATCAGGAAAATTAAGAGTGCAAGCATGGCAGTCACAATGTGCCTGCCAATATTGAATGGATTGAACATATTGAGGAGGTCCAGCACTGCTTAAGCAACTTGATCTGGGGCAAGAGTCTGGACCTCTGCATGTTGTATGACTAGAATTTGTTTAATTTTGTAAATCCGGACTGAAGTTGGCATGGTGGAAGATACCCATCATAAGAGCTGCAAACTGCTTCCTGGGCCATGTTGTCTCATTATATTTCAGAGATGTGACACAAATGTGTTTAAATTCAGCATGATAGTGAAGCCCTTGATGGAATTGAAGGGTTTTAACTTGTGTTTCTATTGCAATAACTGCTGCCTCAAGTGATTCAAGTTGTATCTGAATCTTGGAGTCAATGTCCTCTTCATTTTCTAAGGGATGGGAGGTATTTTTGTCAATTGGTTGACAAAATGAGTTATCTAGATGGTTTTTTGTAGTCACAGAGGCAACCACACTGCAGGCAAGAAGAGTGATAAGAGACAGACTCACAGGATGATGATTCCAAATATCCATTGGGGATGGCTCAATTAACTTTCTCTCTCTTTTAGTATTAGAGCCCTCAGTCATTATAACAGAGTCTGGAAAGATTGGTGTGAATCATGACAAAAGAAGGATGAAACAACACAAGAATGGGCAGTGTATTGAGATGAGTAGTGCAGTTAGTAAGGTTGAATTTGGTACAGGTAACATTAAAAGTACCATCAGTATTGATGGTAATATTAATGGACCCACTATGGAAAATATAGGGTGCCTGCACACAAGTGGGTCCCCTATGACTGGCAGCTCCAACATGACTCAGGTTCTTAAGCCTATAGCTGGATTGCATTATTTTATCAGTACATGCATCAAGCCTCCACAGGCTAGGTTGTCTGAAATGATTAATTTCAAGAGAAGTAACTGGAAAGAATCCAGTGTAAGTTACCAGTTCATGAGAGTGATCTGAAAATTGCACAGAATGTATGAGTTTAATTAATATGGGAGTTATAACAGTCAACCCTGACATTGCAAATTTGAGTGGAACAGTGGCTGTTCTAGTGTGGCAGGGACAAGTAGAAGAAGATGTATTAGACAAACTCATGCTGTTCAATTTAAAAGTTTTGTACAGAAGGATTTTATCCTTTTATAGGCCTGATTTATTTATCACAATGGTGGACTTTTATATAGTCCAAAGCAGCAAGTAGAATTGACTGGGCCCCAGACACAGAGGAAGTTAGGCCACTATGCTTGTATAGTTATACTTGGCATGACTGGGAGAAATATGGCCACCTGGGCATTTCTCTAATAGAGCAGACAAACCGGTGAGTACGGGAATATGAGCTAGCATTTCCCAGGGTACAATATGAGCCAATGGGGGCATCAGGGAAATAAGTCCTATACTATTTGCCCTCTGTAACTCCTACTTGAGTGGAAACCAAGCCCATCATAGCAAGGAAAATGGCACCAGAACCTGAGGGACCTCCTCTATCTTTTACCATTTGTTGAACATTTTCTGTTAATTTCTTGATCTTCCCCTATGTGTGGGATAGGTCGCTACTGTTATTTGGTGTGATGAAAAAGCCAGATGCGGCATCTTCATCTGGGGTGAAGATGTTAGATTTTGAATGTTGGGCTCAGCTGTTCCTCTGGGTTTGATACCATCACATGGCCACACCAGTATAGTTAGCACCCAGACAGGGCAGTCAGTGGCTTCTGGAAAGGTACAAACAAATCCTTTTCCCCACATAAGCACAGGACTGGGTGCATACCACTGAACAGTGCCTGGATCGTACCAGAGAGCAAATTTATTCTTTGATTGGTGACTAGAAACAAAGTGATGTTTTGCTGCTGTAAGGTTTTGTTCATTGATATTTTTAAATTTTAAGGTATATAATGCCAGACTGTTTGCAAAGGGTGGAAGCATTTTGGTGGAAAATAGTATGTGAGGCGGTGGCATGTTGAAGGGCAAGTGAAAAAGGCTTATGAAGCAAAGGACCAGTAAGAATATCAACAGTGTTGTTTCCCTGACACAATGGCCCAGGGAGGGAAGAATGTGCATGATTGCGTGCGATGAAACAAAGGTAAATGTGGTGTTGCACAAGGTCTCTTGGATGATGTCAAACCTGAAAGAAAACTTCACTGGTAGTGGAGGAAAGGGTAGCAGTTTCTATTGTTTGCACTATGCCCACTATATAGGCACTGTCAAAGTGGAAATTAAAATCAACAGAAGCAAAAGTCTCAAGCACCCAAATGACAGCCAGAAATTCAGCACACTGAGCAGACATAAAGCCAGTATCTTGAGATCTATTCCCTCTTGATAAATTATATCCAACAAATCTATCAAAGGACCCATCTGTGAAAACAGTATTGGCTCATTCCAAAGGCAACAACTGAACAACCTTAAGGAAAATGAAAGAGTAAAGTTTGAAAATTATAAAATCTTGTCCAAAAGCAGATGATGGTTAATTTATCTGGGAAAGAAGGCTAAGGCAGTCTGCCAATCTGCAGAAAACTGCCAAAGGCATCACTGTTGTTGTAGAGAATAAGGGATAATGAATACATGAGGTTCTCACATCAGCAACTGAAGACAGCGCCGATGTCCACAGCCTATCATAGCAGCCCCTAAAGAGTGATTATGGGTAGGAGAGCAGGGTGGTGCATTAGGAAGATGGATCCACTAAGAACCCCCTGAGGCTGCCATGGGGCTCCTGATGGCATATGTGGAGTGAACAAGGTCAATAAACATAAAGGCTATTCAGGGACATGAGCGAGGACTACCTGTTTAATACCCTTCTCCAACATATGCAAGGTGTCAGGAGCTGAAGGGGTTAGTAGTCGAGGTGTGGTGGGTGAAAGGTTACCTCCAAGGATTTTAAATAACAGTTGCAGGTCCTCAGTCATTAAAGAAAACAAGGGTCAAAAACAGTTGATGTCTCCTAGGAGCTTTTGAAAATCATTAAGTGTACAAAGACGATCAGTATGAGTCTGAGTAAGTTGAGGTCTTACCTGAGTATTTTTTAGAATATGTCCCAGATAAGAAAAAGGCTGTATGTTTTTGGATTTTATCCAGGACTATAACCTACCCCATTGTGGAAAGACCCACCATCAAGGGAGAATAAAGTTGCTGGAGCACAGATAGAGAGGCATGGGCCAGAAGAATGTCATCTATACATTGAATGATACAAGCCTGAGGGAATTGTGTCCTCAGAGGTTGTATGGGCCAACCCACATATTTCTGACAAAGAGCATGAATGCTGGCCAAGCCTTGGGGTAAGCATTTCCACTTAAATCTTTTTTGGGCCTTGATTATTTGGCAAAGAAAGACTAAAGTCAAAACATTTATAGTAGGAAAAAGAGGTATGGTAAAAAAAATGGTCCTTTAAGACTATGACTAATAAATGAAAGAACAAAGGAATCATGGAAAGACTTGGAAGTCCTGGCTGCAGTGCCCCCATGGGCTCCAGTCTTATTGATTGTATGGAGATCCTGTAGGAGCTGCCATTTTCCTGATTTTTTGCTTATCACAAAAAATTGGAGTATTCCAAGTACTTAGTGGAGCGTTCTAGATGACCTATTCATAATTGTTCCTCTGTAAGCTGGTATGGAGCTAGGATTTTGTCCTGTGGTAAAGGCTACTGGTCAACCACAACCAGATCATCTGACAGCAATCTGATGGTTTTGGCCCTCAGTTGTGGTGGAGAACTGACCAGCAGCTCTAGAAAAAAAATGTGAGCAGCCCAAACTGTGATGGTCCAGTTTGTGACAGGTTATGACAGGCTCTTTTCCTGCCTGACCATGATGTCCCAAGCCCATATGGGGATTAAATCCGTGATTCAACAGTTTTGAAAACAAGAGAGTTGTGACTCACTAGCAGGACTCCCAAAGCACTTAAGACATCCTGGCCACACAAATTAACTGGTATATTTGATAACATGGAAGGCTAGAAAGTGCCATGATGGCCCCCTGAGTCAGTACACTGTAACAATTTTGAACTTTTAGCAGGGCATTGTATCTGCCCAACCTTCTGAAACTGGGTATGAACTTGTTCCAGTGGCCAATTGCATGGCCCATGTTGGAAACTAATCACTTACACATCTGCCCCAGTGTTTAGTAATCCTCTATAAGACTTTCTGTCAATAGTAAGATTGTATTATGGACTATCATCTTTTATTTTAGTGACCCAATGAGTATCAGAAGAACCAAAACCTCTTGGTCCTCTACACTCAGTTGTAATGGCCTTTGTAAGCTGAGTGCCCTTAGCCACAGGCAACAGTAACAACTGGGCAATCATAGTCCTCCTAGGGCTATGAAAAATGGGAGAGAAAAACATGATTAATATTTCTCCCATATGGTCAGCATCTATGATTCCTGGGCTGATGTGAAGCCCTTTCAAGGCAGGGCCACTACTTCCCAGCAATAAACCGATAGTGGCTTCTGCAGGGTGTTGCACACTTCTGTAGAGAGTTGTAACTGAGGTCTAGTCCTGTGGTCCCTGGGGTTGCTCAGAGAAATTCTGAGACATGTGGGAGGCCAGCCAGAATAGCTGAAGTGAAATAAGTGAGAGCACCCCCACTGTTTGATGGGGCCAGGTCTGGCCCTGCTGGAAGTTTCCTGGAAATGGATGGCCATCAGCGTCTGTCTTAGACTTGCATTTATTCACCAAATGTTACCCACTCCTGCATTTTGGGCATAAGAAAGTAGCTTCATGCCTCTCAAGGGAATCACAACATTGTTTCTCACCAGTTTGGCCAAGGTATGTGTTTACCAGCCCTTTTTACTACAATCTCTAGCCACGTGGCCCATCTTTCTACATTGAAAACAAGTCCCATCATTTTGCCTTGTCTAAGGCCATAAAAAGGCTCCCAAGGTGGCCCTCTGTACATAGGAGTAGCCTATATTGCACACAATCTAATCATATCTTCTAACAAGTCTTGATTTTGTGAGAGCATACAGACTCTTTACACCATTTATTTGCCTTTCAAAAGCCAACTGTTTAACTACCACCTGTCCTGCTTCATGGTGGTGTATAATGCAAGAGACTGCCTATAATAGTCTATTCACAAAATCTTGGATAGACTGATCAGGCTCCTGCTGATATTGGTTATATCCATGTCCCCCCCGCCATCAATGGGAGCTCTCTACAAGCTTTCAGGGTTGTGAGCTGTATCTTATCATAAGCCAACTGGTTAACTAGACCCGCCTGATTTCCCTCTCCAATGAGCATGTTCATAGTAATGAGAACTGCATGCTGCCCATTGCACACAGCTTGTTCTGTGCACTGTTCAACAAATAATCACCTGGGGACAAGCAAGCCTTGGCCAGGGCTTTCCAATCATCTAAGGGCTTAGCCACAGCAGATACCAACTCCAGCAATCCCATAGTAAAAGGAGCCATAGGACCATAGGCAATGACATCCATTTTTTAGCTCTTTTAAAGTTTTAAAAGGAATGGGCTCATGTTGCCTAAGCATTTGTCCTGGATTATTGGATTGGGAAATTCTATTATGGGGGTATATTCCAGGCCTGAAATGCAGGTGATGTGGACACTTGCAGCACAGTTAAAGTGCCTTTCAAGGAAGTACATTGCACTGCTTTAGATTTCCCCTGATATAGTGTGACTGTGTTTGATTTTGCTTGCAGTGGGACAGAAATGGAAAGAGCAGCCAGAGCTGCAAGCTCCGATGTGTTCTCTACATCAGAGTCTGCCTTGCCTCCAGGGTCCTCTGAAGATCAGAAAACTCAGAGAAGTGCTCCTTTGCTGGGACAAAGGGCTTCATGAGGGCTGAGAGCTCCCTTCCACCCACTGCCCCCTCAGTAGCCTCAAGCCACTCAGAGGCCACTTTGATTTTCTCATAATCCTGAACTATCTGTTTAAGGTGTGGCACTGTGTTTTATCCCATGCCATCAATGGCACATTCAATCACAGGATGGGCATCCAAACACTCATTAACCTATGAAAACAAAGAAAAGGTAAAGATAGGAATATTGTCCAGACCCTCAGCAGTATAACAATCTCTCAACTGTTTCACTGTTTTATGCCAAGTGTCAAGATTCACTGTGCCGTGCTCTGGAAACCAAGCACAGGTATCCTGAACAAAATAAAGAAAAGAGCAAAGCTGATCTAATTTGACTTTAGTCCCCTTAGTATTTAGCAATTCATGTAGCACTTGAAGATAGACCCTGACTGTCCCATGTGTTACACCCAGGCATCCACTCACCTCCATGCTTCGTGCACACTAATAGAGATATCTCCTCACCTGAGTTCCAAAACTAATGGTCGGCTGGAGCACCATGTGATCTTTATTTGTAGTGGAAGGCAAACAGGAAAGAAATGCAGGGCAAATATTGCTATGTGGCCTATGTGGCCTAGGCAGAACACAGTGTGATTGTTTCATAATTGGGTCATGCACAGGAAGGGAACAGGGAAGGATACAAGCTAACTGTCTCCCAGGGCTGTGCCATCCAGTGTCTACAAATAAACTCTTTCTGACTCTCTAATCTATGGAGCAGAAAGGGAGTAGGGAGGAGAAAGAGAGCAGGGAAGAGAAAGGGACCAGGGAAAAGACAAAGGACCATCTTCAGACTCGGCCCATGGAAGACACAGAGAGAAAAATCTACACATCTAATTCTTGACAGTCCTTGACTTTGGGGATAAGTGTGTAGGAGAAGGGAATCATGCAGAGTAACCAAGACCTACACTTTCATAGGCAATAATTCAAATCTCTATGAAGAATCAATTATGAATCCTGTACTATTACATAGTTATGTCTTAGGTAGTGGGAATTGTTGAATAATAATATACAATGCTAAGGAGGTATTTTTCATTTATAGATAGGGAGACAGCACAGATGTTTTGCATAATTTTCTCTTTTTTCATTTTCCCCTATTGAATCATACTGGAGAGCTGGCTAATCTATATTTTCTTCCAGCAGCTGAAGGATAAGAATTTCAATCTATCTTCCAGAAAGGATGGATGGGAAAAGTCTCATAACAAGGAATAAGAAGCTTGGGGTTGAAACCAGCAGTTTTTAGATTTTCCTCATGTTAAAGTTTGAAACCATATATAAGATTTGTAATCAGAAAAAAATTATGAAACACTATTCATAGGTGACTGGAGCATACAGATAAAAGGATAATACAATATTTTTAAGTTATGAACTACCAGTTTTGATTAAGTGTTCAGATAATTCTTCCCTAGTTGTTACACAGTGTTCTAACCATACTAAATTTGATCTATCCTAATATGTTGGAATAAAATAAGGTATATTTGACTGTATTAATTTCCTTTACTTAGAATATTATTTTAAAATGGAAATATGTATTGGTCTCTATTTTTTTCTTTAAAATGTTGGCTCTCTTTTACTATGATAACAGAACCCCTATGTGTACTGATCTTGATCTTTTTCACTCGATTGACTCACAAGCAGATTTGTATAAAGTGATGTGAACAAAGAATCCAGTATTTAAAGAAGTTTAATAATATTGTGCTCATCACACCTGAGAGGTGTTGCTAAACAGTATGGATGTCAGGTGGGAATATTTTACTTCTGAAAACATGAATTCAAAACACACAGAGACTGTTGGGTACCCATATATTTGTTTCATTTTCTTTTTCAAACTGTGTTGAAGCAACACAGGGTCACCTATTTTGACATATCTCAGAATTCCATCTCAAGTAACTTGGAAAATTCAGAAGTTCAGCTTGTCCTTTGTGGACAATTACACTCCTCAACCCTATGGTGAATCTTCATCTGGTGCCTGAGGTACAGGACTTCACAAGTGCTATGAGGAGGCTCCAGGGCAGAGCAATCTACTCTGAGGACCTGTTGCATCCATTTGAAATGAAGGGGGAAACCTGCAGGACCTATATGAGGATTCATTATTGGAGATTTTAGGTTTAAACCCTCATCATGTTTCCAAGTGCAATGGTTTTATCCAAGTTTGGGTGAGGGAAGAATGTGGAGTTTGAAAATCAATACTAGATTTTAGTTGGAAAGAGGAAATCTTTCAGGAAATATATACTGGTGATGTTTTCACAACAAGGTGAACAAAACTGATACCACTAATAGTTCATTTAATGAATGGTTATATATATATATAGCATGGCTTTAAGACATAAGAATATCGTAGCAATGAAAAAGTGCATCTTGTAATGGTACTTTGGGCCCAGTGGAGGCATTTTACAGAAGGATCTTTGCACAGTGGCCAGTGGAGAGGCCCTTGACCCCAGACAGAAAGCCATCTCAGTCCAGCTCTGTCTTTTATTTACTAGTAGTAGTCAAGGCCTCAGCCTGTTTCCTTCTCTGTAAATCTTGCCTAATAAGAAATAGCATTCCCCCCTCCTTAGCTCATTGCTGTATCACATCAGATACTTAATGTGAGAGAGATAAGACACCAGACCTCCCACTCAGGTCCTTTCCTGTCCTTCTCCTGCAGGTGGGAAGAGGGAGCTGTGAATTATTCCAGTTTAG
>NW_004624876.1:2143443-2172874 GCF_000247695.1 Heterocephalus glaber
TGATTTGTTTCTTTTCTCTAACTGCTTGTAGAATTTTTTTCTTCTGTTGGGTTTCTGTAATCTTAACTATTATATGCCCATGTGTAGAATTTTTCTGATCACAGCTACTTGGAATCCTATATGCCTCACTTATCTGTATGCCATGATTATTTCTCCTGCTAGGAAAATTTTCTCTCATCACTTCTGTGAACAGTTTTTTTTTATGTTATCTGTACTCTCTCCTCTTTCTTCATTGACTCCAGTCTTACGTTATTCTTCTTTGCATCTTCTAGTAACTGCTGGATTAATTTCTCAAGTATTTCTCTTGTTATAAGTGCTCACATTATCATTACTCTACATAAAAGTAAGATTCAAATTTTTGTTACATAAAAGGAAGATTCAAATTTTTGTAGCATGTTCCAAATTTTTATCCACGAAAGAGTGAACAAGTTTTAACTATGCTGACTACTGACACATGGAATTATCTTTGAAGAATCCTGGCAGGGTTTGGCTTAGATAACAACAAGCCATTTCACATCTCTGTCACTGCTGGAATGAACCTCTTGCTCACTGTGCTCTTCTACAGATGTCCTGATAGAATTAAGCAGAGCAGGATGAGGCTCCTGAAGGCATCAGGAAGAATGAGAAATGTTACAGAAAGTGAAGGCACATGGGAACACAGTATAGACTTTTCTCTTGGTCCAACTCCAGGATACATGTGCAACTCTTCATATTCCCTGTTTAATTAAAATTATTTCCCTCAATCTCAATAAAAGGCATAAATGGAGAATTTGATTCCATTCTAAAATCTAGGAGACAATTGTATATTGTGCTTAGAGGTGTATGTGGGTGAGACTTTTATATCTCTCTTAAAACATACAGATGATTTGAAAGCATTGAACATATTACACCAGAACCAATGACTCAAGTTTATTTAGGGTCTCACTAGCTCTACTTATTATTTCTGCAACATAGGTCAATATGATAGTCTCTCAGTTTGCAATACAGATATTCATTATGGGAGAGATTATTTTTAATTACAAAAAAGCTATTTATTACTGCAAAAATCATACCTTTCTTGAATTTCACCAAAACATACCATTTGTATGATCCTGTGGTGGGGATCCTAGTGTCTGATCCCATCTAGTCACTGTAAAATGACTTCAGTTTAATACTAAGATTTTGCTCATGCAAATAAATTAAAAGTTCTCATTCAAGCATATAACTGTCCAGGTCTATATCCATATGGTTTAGTTATTTGATGTTCCCAAATTTACTTCTGTTATTTACTCTTAGGTAAAAAGCACACTTTCTTCCATATCTACCCTATTTGTTACTACATTCAGATTTCTTTATACCAGCTAATGAAACAAAAATGACTGAGTTAGTGATTATGACCCTCAAGGGTCTCATGAGTGTAATGTGGAAAGTTTTCAAAACTTCTATACAACCTAATAAAGACAAGATGAAAGTACATTTACTAATGGCTTTACTAGGTAATAGCACATGCAAAATCTAGAGGTAGTACATTCTGGGTTGAAAAGAGTATTTTTTGAGAAGCAAAAATCAGAACTACTAAGTACATTTGATGCACTGGAGAAAGAAAACACTGCAATTCAGTATGAATATGTGGTGAGGGCCTGTACCAGGCATATCCGAGGTGGCTTTTTATGACTTTAGGTCCAGTAGCACCATAGTTGGGTTGAGAAACACCCAGTACCAGGGACTTTCAGACCTGTACATCTATCAGTTCTTCAGCAGAGAGATTTTACTAAGAGATTGGTGTCTTGTTGGGTGGAAGATTATATTATAAAGTAGATATTTCCATAGTTGTGGGGGCTTAGTGACCTGCACCTGGATAGAGAGATAAACCTGGATCTCTGTTGCTCTGTCATCTGTTTCCATGCAGGAAAAAAAGCCAACTGCCATGGGTTTGGCTGACTCATGAGAGTCTATTGTGGCATGAGACTGAGGGAAACATCTACAGTCAACCTGCAAGAACCTGAATCCTGACCAGGGGCTCAAAGTTAGCATGAAAACAGTGCTTCTCAGGTCAAGCATTGAAATGTCTGTGTGATGACTTGGGTGGTATCTCAACCTGATTGACTTTGGGGTCCAACTAGGGGATTGTTGGAGCTCATTTCTTGGTGTCTTTGGCTAGATAATGGAGGTGTGGCTTTAGCGTCTATATCTGGTCCCTCATTCCTTTCTGTAACTGTTTCCCTATTCTGTTTCCCAGCAACCATCAATTATACAGCTTCACTCTGCAGCATGTTCTCTCCATGATATTTCTGACTTGTAACTGTCTAGGCATGGACTGAAATCTCTGAGACACTGAACCAAATTAAATCTCTTTTCTGTTAGGTTGTGAGTGTTGAGTATTGTGTCTGACTAACAGAGAAATTTTGTATCAGAGAAGTAGAGTGATTCTATCTCACTATGTACTACAGAAACTTTAAAGCTAGTTTCTGTGGAAAGGTTTAGTATTCTGGGCTACAAAAACCCTAGAATGCTGTAAGCTGAATGTGATGCGTGATTTTGGTTGGAGCTCAAAAAACAAGAATATGAATAGGAATGTAGAAAGTAAGGGCCAGACTCGGGAGGTTTTTGTTAGGGGAAAGGACTCCATTGGCAGTTATATTACAAGTCATGTCTGCTACATTCTGGCAGAAAATTTCTCTTGTTTTTTTTCTCTTGCTTGAGGATACTTATTTATCCTCTATCCATCCATTAAATGGAAAAAACTAATTGATGACATTTCTGATTACAGATGACATTTCAAAGCTGCTCAACATTCAGGCTGTGGCCTGGATAAGAATTGGAACAAAATTCAGAGGTTAATAATTTGAAAAATGTCTATTTTGGTCAAAAGGAATCATGTGTTAAGTTGTAGCTAAAGGTGTTTTTGCTGAAGAGATTAGTGTCATTAAAAATATAAGTACTTTTTACATGGATAAAAAGAAAATTACTTTGACAGCATATCTCAAATCAATAATGCTGCACACATTTCAAGCTCTAGGGAGCAAAAATATCAATCTCTCATTTGAGAAGAGAGTCCCTGAGATTGGGCCCAATGAGGGCTACCCAGGAAATTTGCTCCTCAGTATTCATTTATCTATGTGAATGATGAGGCATTTAGAGGTTGCTGTAACCATGGTCCAATGAGGCCTGGCTACTGCTTCAGATGCTGGAATGTCTAGACATATGCATCTATGTGATGCTTGTTTTACCAGCATGAAGAATCTAAAAGTTGTGTGGCTCATTTTATTTATTATAATGATCCTTAATTCTATCCACTGTGTGATGAGGGACATGATTTAATTCATTTTTTTGTGTGAACAAAGTTCTATTCTTTTGATGTCCTACATTTGCTTTATCCATTCTTCTGTTGATGGGCATTTGGGTTGTTTGTACATCTTAGCTTTTGAGAATTGTGACATTTTATTCATATATATATAATTTATAGTACATTGCCTTTAATTGTTTCAGAAATGTGCCTGAGAGTGGAACAATTGGATCAAATGATGTGTCTATATTTGACTGTTTTTTAGAAAACTCTATACTAACTTCCTCTGTGCTTCCTCTGTAGTTCTAGTTTACATTCCAAACAACAATGTAGAAAATTTCTGTTTTACCTGCATTCTTCAAATTATTCATTTTTGTTTGTATTCTTGAGAATAGCCATTCTGACTTGTAGGAGGTGGAATCTAAATATCATTTTGATTTACACTTCTTTAACAAAGGAATCAAGAAGATACCCATTGGAAAAAAACAAGTGTCTTAAATAATGAAGATGGAAAAAATGGTGTCCATACATATAAGAATGAAATTAGGTCCCTGTCTCTCACTATATAGATCCATTGCAGCTATTTACACTATCCATGACATGGAATGAACTGAAGTGCCCACCAAAAGATCAATAGATAAAAATATGCAATTTGTACAATTAGAACTATTTTTGAATGAAAAGAATAAAGTTTTCCATGAATGGAACTTTACACCATTGCATTAGTATAATAAATAAGGCAATAAAAGACAAATATTGCTCACTGTTCCAAATATGTATAAGGTAAGAGCATGAATCTCATTGAAATAGAATATTTTTTATCAGAAATTTAGACACTGTGTGTGTGTGTGTGTGTGTAGGGGGGAGGTGTGAGCTGCTAGGGGGATGGCAAATAGGTACAGGGAAGCAAGTGATATGAAAGTTACCTTTTAGTGTTTTATAGCCCAGTACAGCAAGTTGGGTTTACAATAATTATTTCCATTAATTACTTGCAGAAAGCTAATAAGAAATCAAATTTTGTGCAAAACTGATGCAGATTTCAGGACATAGATGTACCAGTTACCCTGATATGTTCATCACACATTATAAATGTTTTGAAATATTACACAGTACACCATAAATATGTACAATTATATATGTCAATTAAATATTTAAAATAAAGATTTAAAAAAGAAACTTTCTGAAGACAGATTATACATAAATAAATTTCACCTGTAGCTCATAGCTTAAACAGAATGTATTTTAAAGGTGGATCAATAGCTTATGAATAGCCAAAATCACAAAACTCACAGATAAAAATGGATGAATATATTCATTACCTTTAAATGGAGTGATGGATGCTTAGATGTGACACTGAAAGCTGGAAGAAAAACACAAGTAACCAACAACTTCAATTTCATCAGAATTAACAATGTAATTCATCAAAAAGATATTATGAAGAAAACAGCACATGGTACTGACATGAAAACGAACACAAAACAGTGGAATGGGATAGGGAGCTAAGACATAAATTCATAAATTTATTATTAACTTATGATTTACCATGGCTTCAGGCACACACCATGACAAAAGGACAAACTCTACCATAGTTGATGAGGGAGGACTGATATCTACACAAAGAATGAAATTAGGCACTTTCCTTACACTGTACAAAGAAAGAAATTCAAAATGAAGTAAAGAGTTACATATAACACGTGAAAATGTGTGATTACTAGAGGGAAATGAAAGAGAAAAGCTTTAGCCAATAAATACACAAACAGCAAAATAAAATAGCTTCAAATTTAAATGACTCCATATGGCAAAGAACTAATGTGCAAAGTGAAGTGCAAACCTAAGATGGAGAAAATATTTTTAAATCAGGTAAGAAGAATATGTCCCAAATTACGTGGAATTCAGGTAACTCAACACTAAGAAAACATAAAACTAATTGTAAGCTAGACAATGTACCTCTATAGACATATTTCAAAAGAAGAAAAATAAATAGATAACAGCTATGTAAAAATGTTTAACATCACTAATCTTGAGTGTAATGTAAGTTAAACTACAATGAGATATTACTTTCCATCTTTTAGAAATGCTATTATTCAAAAGACGAATGAAAGGAACCAGGGATTTAGTTCAGTGGTAACGGCACCTTCCTCTCAAGCCCAAGGTCATGAGTTTGAACTTTGGTACCAAAAAAAAGATGAATGATAGAACATATTGCTAAAGATTTTGGAAATCAGAACATTTGACACTATTAATGAGAATGTGAATTGATGTAGTCATTATGGAAAAATTAAGGGGCTTCTTCAAAAAATTCAAAACTCAAAATATAATATGATCCTGTGATTTCTCTACTGCATGTTTATCCAAAATATTGGAAATCAGTACATCAGGGTATATGTCCATTCTTATTATCATGGCTTCATTATAGTAGCCAAGATAAAGGGTCAAACTAGGACTTCTTATCAGATGAGTGAATGAAAATTAATATAAATATGTAGAGAGACTGGCAAAAATGTATACACACTTCAGAATAAGAAAAAACTTGTGATTTCTTTCTACAGATTGTGTTGTCCTGATATTGGGAGACATAGAGGATGAAGTATGTCATAGGAAACCCACACAGCCAGGTTTAAAGGAGAAATTGATTTTATTTTTGTTTTTTGTTTTTTTGGTACCTGGGATTGAACTCGGGTCCTTGCACTTGCACAGCAGGCAGTGAAACCACTAAGCTAAATCCCAGGCCCAAAGGAGAAATTGAAACTGCTTATGCAGCAGTCTCAATGACCAAGGTTACACAAGCAGCAGTTTGCCTTATTGATAAATATCTGGAGGCTAATGGCCACCACTTTGAGCACCTCTTGCAATTGTAGAGACCAAAGGTAACTTGAATGGTGACATGCTATCTCAATAAATTTAGTACTAAATTTCCTGAAAACATGAGCCAAATTAAATATGTTTTCCTTTAAGTTGCAGGTGTCAGGAAGGTTGATTAATACAACACATAATTAGAAGCTATAATTTAGACTATACAAAATATAAAGTTTGGGAAATAATGTGAAGCTGTTAGAACTTTAATAATTTACAAAGTAAAAATGTGTTTGGATATTCTTTAAATTATTGAACATAAAATTACCTTATAACCCAGCAGTTAGTTCCATTTCTGAATATATTAATAATTAAAACTAGTATAGTTATTCAGTGATTAATACCTAGGATAGGTTCTGAGAAAAGTTCCAATAGGTCACTTGGTCATTGTGTGAATATCACAGTGTGTTGTTACAAAAAGTTGACTAGGATATCGCTGAACAAAATAATGTTTTATGTCAGTGGTGGCATGATGCCACAGCTGGCTGCTTGTATCATTGAATGCTCTTAAAGGATTGCCATCAGTGTTTTAGGACCATCACAGCACATCCTGTCTCTCATTGAGTGAAGCAAAATTATGTGATGTATGACTGTATTCAAACAAATAAATCTGCACCCATATCTATTGTAGCACTGTTCATAATATTCAAAAAATCAAATTCACCCAGATGTCTAGCAATGGATGAATGGATAAGTAATCATTGTGTATGCACATCACAATATCATTCATCCACAAGAAAGAAATCCAGCAAGTAAACACTACCAAATAAAAGAGTCAAAATGAAAGGGGGAGTAGAAGGAAAGTGGGACTATGGGTAGGCATAGGCAGGAAGAAAAAATAATTAACACAGGAAACTAGAAAGGAAGAGAAAAAAGGAGGAAAAAAGGAAAGAAAAAGAAAATATGAGGAAAAGACAAAGAATAGCATTATATCAATATGAAAAAAATGTGCAAACCATCCTTCAAAGATAGATTCCTGAAAATATAATCATTGATTTTATGGAAAATGGTATGACAACAAGGAAGCACTGTGTGTTCAGAGTAATGCTCCAGTTAGAGGACGTTCTAACCTCAGTTTCTTCCCTTTAGAAATTATGTGAATGAAAGAACTATCTCAAGAAAGTGAATTTAAGATTAATCTTACATGTAAAGGTACAAGCAGAGACTTAATATGGGAAATACAATGATTTGATTACTTTCATCATATTTCTTCCAGAAAAAATAACAGGAACACCATCGAGTAAGTTGATGGGCAATGGTATTTATACAATCCTTTTAAGAAGACTACGTCAGCATTTGATGTCAGTGCTACTATCATGGTGAAAGACTAAGAAACAAACTTTAGAAAACTTACCACATGTGATACTTTTTAGATCATGTGTATAAAGAAAATAATTTTATTAAGTACTGAGAGAACTCTTTAGGAGAAACAAATAAAAAACTATACAATGAAAGTGTTACAAATGCTTGGGAAATATAAGATATTATAAATATAATTTAAATTTAAATTATTATATATAGCAGAAAAAATAGCATATAATATATGTAAATTCACTGCATTGCATAGGTGCACACAATGACCACTTTTGGGGAAGTGGTTCCCATCAAGGCCCAGAGGCTGCTCTGCTGAAGTGTCTCCCCAGGATTCCCTCAACTTCCTTGTTCCTGAGACTGTGGATGAAATGGTTAACCATGGGGTTTTCAACAGTCTACATAGCAGAGGCAACAGAGCTTTCATGGAAAGAAGGGGCCCCAGAAGAATTGAGATATAATTCAAGTTCTGTTCCATAGAACAAAGAGACCACACAGAAGTGAGACCCACAGATGGAAAACGCTTTATACTTGCTTGCAGTGGCAGACACCCCCACTAAGAATGAGACAATCAGAGTAAGATAAGAGGATCCCGGTAATGGGAAATGCAACCAGCAGGATAGTTGACACATAAAATAGGACAATACTGACCTTGACAAGAATATCAAAGGTGGCTACTTTGACAAGCAGAGCCAGATCATAGGAGAAATGTGGAATTTCAGTGCCAGTAGAGAAGATCAGTTGCATAAGCAGGAGAATATGAAGCAGGGAGAAACAGAAAATGATCAAGGACACCAGAACCAGCAATACACTTAGCCAAGGGGTCATGATGATCATGTATTTCAGGGGATGACAGATGGCAACAAATGGTGGTAGGCCATCACTGTTAGTAGGAAACTATCCATTCTCACAAAAATCATTGAAAAATACACCTGAGTGCAACACTCAGTGTAGGTAAAAACTTTATTGTGTGCCTGGATGTTCACCAGCGCCTTTGGTACTGTGGTGAAGGTGAAAAAGATGCCCACAAAGGACAGGTTGGAGAGGAAGTACATGGGGGTGAGGAGGTGGGAGTCAGCTGACGGTTTGGATGATGAGCAGGTTCCCAAGCACTGCTAGTAGGTACATAGACAGTAACTGTCCAAAGAGAAAAGTCTTGAGTTCAGGATCATCTGAGAAGCCCAGGAGATGGAATTGTGTACCTGTGTGGTTTTCTCCTTCCATGTCACTAGTTTGTCTTCTAGAGAAGGGAGAAATAACAAATTCAATGAACAGATCTTGAAAGACAGGCAGTGTTTATTCTCAGTGTCACCTCTGGATGGACCTCCTTCAACTTCTTCTGAGCCAATGACAGTGCTACCTGCAGCCAAGTTGTAGCTCATTTCATCATTTTTTTCTTTTACAGGGCACTAAACTCAGGACCTTGTGCTTGTGAGGCAGGCAGTGGAACCTCTATGCTAAATCCCCAGCTTCCTTATTTCATTCTTACATTCATATAATCATTTACACTTCCTGTAATGTACCTGAAATTTCTTATTTTTATATCATTGATTTAGTCATTTCATATTGAATGTTTGGAAGAATCTTTCTAAAATTAATTTGTTACATTTAAGGTATACAATATAGTGACATTTATCATTGGAAATTTGCACCTTTACATAATCCATCTTGGTTCTTATTTTTCCCCATTCCCCTGCCTTCCTTTCAACATCTCCACCCCTCACTATCTACAAAGACTTTGTTTCCATTTTTTTCTCATCTTTATTACATTCATTCTTTCTTTTTCCCTACCTCTTCTACTTCCACTTCCACTTTGCACCTTTTGTTCCTATTTCACATTATCTATTATATCTTTTAGTCCTTATTTACACTTTCAGTTTCTCAAACTACTTGGTATTTACACATGTGTGTCCTATTTATTTTACTTAAGAGTAACACTTCAATAGGGATTCATTTAGATAAAATCATCTCTAGTTTCTCACTCTTTATGGCTGATGAATACTCCATTTTATTTTTAAAAAATGTAGTTTCTTTATCCAGTCTCCATTTGATGGGCAGTTGGGTTGCTTCCAAGTTTTAGCTATCATGAATTGTGCTGATATGAAAATGGGTGGACATATGTGCTATGATTCTTTTAAATCTTTGGGGAAGATACCCACCAGGGGAATAGCTGGATCAAATGGGCCTTCCAATCCTAGTTCTTTGAGATATCTCCATACTGATTTCCACAGTGGTTGCACCAATCGACACTCCCACCAGCAGTGGAGCAGGGTTCCTTTTTCCCCACAGCCACACCAGGATTTGTTATTGTTTGAATATCATGATAGCAGCCATTCTTTCTGGGGTGAGGTGAAATCTCAATGTTGTTTTAATTTGCATCTCATCCTGACCAGTGACATTGAACATTTTTCATATGTTCATTTGCTATTTCTATTTCTTAGTCTGAGAAATGTCTGTTCATTTCAGATTCCCATTTTTAGATTTTCTTTAAATTTGGGAGGTCTGATTTTTTAAAGTTCTTTATATATTCTAGATAGTAGACCTTTGTCTGAGGAACAGCAGGTGAAGATTTTTCCCACATTGTGGGTTGTCTCTTCACCCTGTTGGTGGTTTCTCTTGCTGTGCAGAAGCTTTTTAGTAAGAAGAGATCCGACTTCTTGATTGTTTTTCCTAGTTCACAGGCAACTGAGGTTTTGTTCATAAAATCTCTTCCTATACTGATGTCTTCAAAAGTTCTACCTAATTTCTGTTCCAGCCAGGTTAGTGTTTCTGTTTTAATATTTAGACCTTTAATCCATTTTTATTTTATTTTAGTGCATGGTGAGAGGTACAGGTCTAGTTTTAATCTTTGGGAAGCTGGAATCCAGTTTTTTCAGAACCATTTATTAAAGAGACTATTTTTCCACCAGTGAGGGTGTTTGCCTCCTTTGTTGAACTTGAGGTGGCTGAGTGTTTTTAAAGTTGTCTCTGCATCTTCTAATCAGCTCCACTGGTCCTCAGGTCTGTTTCTTTGCCGGCACCATACTGTTTACCTCACAGTAACTTTGTAGTATAGTTTCAAGTTGGGGATTGTGTACCCCTGCCATGTCTCTGTTACCTAGCATTGCTTTTGTTATTCTCTTCTTTTTCCCAATGAATCTTTGGATTCTTTTCTCAAAGTTGGTGAAGTATGCTGCTGGGATTTCAATTAGGATTCCATTGAATCTGTTGACATATAGTCATTTTCACTATGTTTATTATTACTACCCAGGAGAAAGTGATGTCTCTCCATTTTCTGATCACTTCTTCAATCTCTTTTTTCAGAATGTTATAGTTTTCAGAGTAGAGGTCTTTGATTTCTTTTGTTAGGTTAATACTTAGGTATTTCAATTTTTTGGATGCCATTGTGAAAGGCATTGATTGCCACACTTCTCTCTCAATGAGTCTATTTTTCATGTACAGAAAAGCTATTGAGTTTTGTGTGTTGACTTTGTATCCAGCTACTTTACTTAATTTGGTAATTAATTCTAGAAGACATTTGGTAGAGTTGTTGGCATCTTCAATATAGAGTATCAGGTTATCTACAAACAAGGACTATTCGGCTTCTTCATTTCCTATCATTTTCCTTTTATTTCCTTCTCTTTTCCAATTGTGGTGGCTAATGATTCCAAAACTATATTGAGCAGGAGTGGTAATAGTGGACATCCCTGTCTTGTTCCTGATTTTATTGTGAAGGATTTTAATTTTTGACCATTTAGTATGATATTGGCTGTTGGTTTTTCATTGATGGTTTTTATCACATTGAGGTAGAAACTGTCTATGCCAATTTTTTGAGAGTTTTTATCATAAATGAAGGTTGGAGTTTTTCAAATACTTTTTCTTCATCTGTTGAGTTGATCACATTGTTTTTGCCTTGGCTCTATTAATATAGTGTATTATATTTTCTGATTTGTATATGTTGAACCATCCCTGCATCCCTGGGATGAATCCCACTTGGCCAGCGAGTATGAACTTCTTGATGAACTTTTGTATTCCATTTGCCTGTATCTTATTAAAGATTTTTGCATCTATGATCATTAGTGAGATTGGCCTATAGTTTTCATTTTCAGTGGGGTCTTTCTCTGATTTGGGGATCAAGGTCATGCTTGGTTGCAGTAATGAATTCAGGAGAAGTGCTTCATTTCAATTTCATTGAAGAGTTTAAACAGTAGTGGCAGTAGCTGCTCTCTAAATGTCTTGTAGAATCCATCAGAGAAGCCATCAGGACACGTACTTTTCTAAATTGGTATGATTTAATTACATTTTCAATTTCATTGATTGATATTGGGCTGCTTAGAATTTTTAGGCTACCTTTGTTCAACTTTAATAATTCACAGATATCTAAGAATCTGTTCAACTCTTCTGTTTTTTCCATCTTATTAGTGTATAAATTCTCAAAGTAGGTATTGATGATTCTCTGGATTTTTGCTGGGTATATTATAATTTTGCCCTTTTCATTCCCAAATGCATAGATTTTGGCCTTTCCTTTTCTTTTTCTGATAAGGTTGGTTAAGGGTTTGTCAATTTTGTTTGTTCTTCTGAGGAACTCTTGGATTCATTGATTTTTTTCTATTGTTCACTTAGCCTCCATTGCATTTATTTCTGCCCTGATCTTTATAATTTCCTCCCTTGTATGAGATTTGGGTTTGTATTACTCTTTTTTTTTCTAGAAGCTGGAGGTTCAGCATTAGGTTCTGTAATTGATCTTGCTCTGTTTTTCTAATGTGAGTATTCACTGCTATGAATTTCCCTTGAAAGACTGTTTTCATTGTATCCCAAAGATTCTCATATGTTGTATTTGCATTTTAAGTTAATTGTAGGAACTGTCTGATTTCTTCTTTAATATCCTCTATGAAGTATTGGTTATACAGAATTGTGTTGTTCAATTTCCATTTGTTTATGAAGTTCTTGCCAGTGTTTTTGCTATTGATCTCCAATTTCATGTCCCTATGATCTGATAATACATAGGGGATAACCAATTCCTTTGAACTTAAACATATTCTACGAGAGAACATGTGGTCTAATTTGGAGAATGACCCATTCGCAGCACAATGTGTATTCTGATTTTGTGGGATGGAACACTCTGTAAACATCTCTTAAGTTCATTTATTGAAGAGTTAAATTGATTTCTAGTATTTTGTTATTTTTTGTCTAGTTGATCTATTTGTGACAGTGGGGTACTGAGTTCCCCCATTACTCTTTTATTAGTGCTTATATGATTTTTTTATGTCTGTTAGTATTTGTTTTATATAGTTTTGTGCACTGGTGTTTGGTGCATAGATATTTATGATTGTCATCTCTTCCTGTTGGATTGTTCCCTTTAAAAAGATGCAGTGTCCTTCTTTGTCTCTCATAATCAGTGTTGGTTTGAAATCCACTTGATCTGCAAAGGGGATAGCTACTCCTGCTTTTTTCTTTTTCTTTCTTTCTTTCTTTCTTTTTTCTTTCTTTCTTTCTTTCTTTCTTTCTTTCTTTCTTTCTTTCTTTCTTTCTTTCTTTCTTTCTTTCTTTCCTTCTTTCTTTTGTTCTTTCTTTTTTTGGTTCCAGTTGCAGGGAGTACCGTTTTACACAGTTTAACTTTCAGTCTGATTTTATTTTTAAATTAAGTGATTTTCTTGTATGCAGTATATTTCTTGATCTTGTTTCTTGACCCATTCTATTTATTTTGATTGGTGAGTTGAGACCATTAACATTGATGGTTATAACTGATACATATTGGTTGGCTTATCCTTGTCATAACATTTTATTTTTGTTGGATTCACCCTGTTTTCATTTACTTTATTGTCATGGCTGATGGATTTATTCTGGTGGCTCCCAGGGGTTGTGATCCTTGTTGTCTTTTCCTAGGATATTGTTTAACATTTTTGTAGTGCTGGATTGGTATTCATGAAGTTCCCTAGGTGCTCTTAGTCATGAAAGTATTTTATTTCTCCATCAATTTTGAAAGATAGTTTTCCAGGGTACATCAATCTGGGTTGAAGGTTGTTTTCATTTAAGGCTTGAAATACCTCACTCCATGCTCTTTTTGTCTTGAGTGTTTGTGTTGAGAAGTCTTCTGTGATTCTGATGCACTTTCCTTTGTATGCAATTGGTTTCTTTTCTTTGTGTGTAGAATTTTGTCCCTCTGTTGGGTTTCTGGTATATTCACTATTATATGGCTATGTGTAGATTTATTTTTATCATGGCTAGTTGCAGTCCTATATGCCTCACTTATCTCTATGTCAAATTATTTTCCCATATTTGGGAAGTTTTCTGCCATTACATCTGTGAACATTTTCTTATGTCATCTACACTCTCTCCTTTTACTTCATTGAGTACAGTAAATCCGATGCTATACTTTGCATCATCTAGCAGCTGGTATATTGATTTCTCGTAGTCCCTTACTAGAAATTTTTCTTTTCATGGTCACTAACTGCAATCCTATGTTCTACATCGGAAATTATATCCTAGCATTGGCTCATTCTGCTTCATAAACTTTCAATGGAATTTTTAATCTCCTGAAACTCTGTTTAGATCTGTTTTGTGGATTCCATTTGTTTCCTATGTTGGAATTCCATCATGTTTCTCAGCTCCTCTATTTTTTTTTATCTGTGTCTGCTCTAGATTTATTAATCATGTCTTGCACTATGGGCACAATCTCTGCTGTTATCTGATAAATTATTTCACATTTCATTTTTTTCCAGGTCCTCTTTGGTGCCAGTTCAGGGAATCCAGGTGATTGTGTATCAGATTGTTCCATTTCTTGCCATTTATGGTTGCCTTAAGTGATCTGGAAGTCTGGTTTTGAGATTTATTTACATGTCTTCTCTTTTCAACAGATGCAGCCTGCTGTGACTTTGTTGAGGCAACTTTTTGTTCAGTCAGTGGTATTGAATTCTCAGCAAGCCACCAAGCACCTTTAATCTGCTGCTCACCAGTACACCAATTCTTGGTTTCATAGTGCTGGCCTTCTGGATCACTGAGCTGATCTTCTCTCTGGGCAGTCTTCTGGCTGGGACCTGTGCATACTTGGGATGGTATCTAGGCATGCCTCTAGCTGGGGCATATTTGTAGCTGTTGTGTGGGAGGGCCTTTGCATGGAGGCTGTGCACCCCAGGTTCTGTTTTCTGCACAGGCTTTGGCTAGGGTTAGGGTTAGTAGTGGTATTGGGGTGAGACTCTGTATATTGTTTGTGTACCTACGTAGCTCTTTTCTAGGCATGTGCTTGGTTGTGGCCAATGGTATGGTGGGCATCTGTCTGAAGGTTGTGCACCTGTGCAGTTCTTTTCTGTGTGGGGCTTTGGCTTGGGTGTGAGTGCAGGAGCCTGTGGGTTTGCGGCATAGCACTTGCTGGGCTCAGCCTACAGCCATGCTGGTCTAGGTCTCACAGCTGCTCCCATTTACTGAAGGAATGGCATGCCTCTGGCTCTTCTATCTCATATTCTGTTGGATACTCCTTAAGAGGATAAAAATGTAGAAAGGCAATCATCAATTGTTTTGAAACAGCACTGATTACAGTAAATTTTGGGGGAAAAGAAGTATCTATCCAGTTCTTAACAGAGATTTTATTTTTGATACCACCAACATACCAAATACTGTACAGGAGTCAAGGATCAGAAATCAAATTTAGTCATTTTTCTACAAATTCATAGCATTTAATGATGTAAAATATATTAAATGTCTCATTAGATAAATAGGATAATAATTAATTCAAGTACAGAATATTTTAGTTGAGGGATATGAAGAGTAGAATTATAATATTATCTAATATATGCTTTACCCTTGTCTTATATATTTACCATGTATTAACAACACAGGAAGAACCTGAGTCTGTTTCTTGTTATTTGAGTACAGTTATGTCAACTAGAAATAAACTCATGGCAATTCTGATTCTTAGGAACACTAATGCCATCCCCTACATAACAGAAACCATAAATTGACAGATTCAAAATTTCCTTATCAGGCTCTGGATCCAATGAACTAACCTTCATTGTTTCACAATAACTGGAAATTTTTAAGCTGATTTCTAGAGTTATAAATCACAAACCCTTCTGAAGTATACTTTAAACTCTGGCAAGTGGCCTTAACTGGAGTAAAATCACCCCTGATGGTATATCTCCTTTTCAAATCAAGTGGACAGATTCCAACCACTTAAGATATGTGGACTCCTGCAAGGATGTACTACAGAGGGGCTGGAGGGAGTTGTGTGTAGACTGATCACTTGCTGGCTTTCCCTGAGATCACTACCTGTAATCTATGGCTGACATTCCTATGCTGAATGCAGGAGGTAACACACATTACTTGGTAACTTTATACTTCACTGAAATACACAGGATCCTATCAGTGGTTCCAATAAAAGCCAGACTACAATCATCTCAGGTATTGTCTGTGAAAGAATCTACTTCCAATCTCACTCACATGGCTTTGGACAGGATATAGTTTCTCATGTGTTACTGGGTTCCTTCAATTTCTTGTGCTTCAGAAAGCAGATTACAAAATGGCTTTTGGAAGAAATGGGGTCTCACAATTCCCATCAAGGAACTGCGTCCAATGACCTAAAGATCGCCCACTAGGCTCACCTCTTAAAGGTTCTATTACCTCCCAATAGCACCACCTTGTGGACAAAGCCTCTGACACATGTAACTTTGGGGAACAGTTATCCAAATCAAAACTCTCTATATTCCCTTCATTGAAAAATAATCACTAATTGTAGCTCATATTCAAGGAGAATGGGATTATATAAGAATGGAACACTAGGAGATAAGGATCACTGGGCATTTCTTAGAAGCTGCCCCCAAGCCTCCTCTATCAGGACTTTAGACTCAAAGCACAAGATTCTGGAGATATTACTCAGATCTGTAGCACAGCCACCAATGCATCAGTCTACCACCCATGATTCTTAATGACCACAAAATAAATCCTGGAAAAGATCTAGCACTTTGTATGAACTTTCTCTACATGAGGCACTTATTATGCAGATCCTACTTGCTGCTCCTTGCCATACAGTCTGGATGCAAAGACAGTCCTTCCATCAAGCCAAACCACAGCCATTTTGTACAGAATGTGACAAATTTCCCCTGCAGCTTCCAGTTTCTTCTCAAGTAGTAAAGGATAATCTTGTTCCAAAATGTATTACCACTATTCATCTGTATAATTTACAAAGTTGAGTAAAACTTATTGATTCTATGAATTTTTCTAGTTGCTAATGAGCCATAGATGTCTCAGGTTGTACCAGTAAATTTTCACTGGACGGAGAGATTAAATATAATACATAGAAGGTTTGATAAGGTAGAGTTACAATAACTGCTTGCAGAATTAGGTGTTGAAGATGGCAAATTGGCCCTTTTTACTCTGGAAATCCGAAAGATTCTGTCAAAATTTAAGACCCCATGCTCAGTGCTGAGTTCTAAGCAAGTCATTATTGGGAAGCTGAAGGATCTGTGTTGCTAGAATGAGTCTGCACTGGAAGCCAGGAGATGGATGTCTAAAGGTGGTGGAGAAGACTGTAGCTCCTCTGAAGAAACAGAAGCAAGACTTCATTATTTTGCAGAGTAGACTTCCCTATTCAGTAAATCCATCATTCAAAAATAGTCAGAACCTTGGTAAACCAATCAGCTGGATATTTCTCATTCAAGTTGACACCACAGTTAACTACCACAATCCATCCCTTTCCAACTTGACAACTAGATACATTTGCTTAAAACTTAGTCTCCAAATACAATAGCAATTTCATAATTATGCCAAACATGATACAACTATACTGTGTACAAATAGAAGTGCATTACTTACATCCCATAATAGTAGGCAAAGTTTTTCTTTTGATGATGCTTACTCCTAGCATTTCATGCCTCCACCATTGCAATATAAGTTTTACAATACATAAGAAACACCATAAAGTCTATAAAAATATGTTAACCAGCATTAAGTCTAAAGCAGTATGTTAAAAAGATTTCACATTGACAGAAGAGGAGAGTACAATTACAATCACTATCCTCATATCTGTAATTGGTCACAGAGTCATAGCTGGTTAGTAAGTACCTACTTTCACTACCCATTCTGTATTCCCTTGGCCTTCAGCAAACACGTCAGCAGGTCTCTTTCTTTTCCTGGTGCACTGGCCTGCACTTTTTATCTTTCTCTTTCCTTTTTTTTTTTTTTGGTACAGAGGATCGAACTCGGATCCTTGCGCTGAGCATCAGGCGGCAAAACCACTGAGCTAAATCCCAGGCCCTTGCATCATTTTTCCTGAAAGTTCTGGACCATCTGTCATCCTACCTATTTCCCCTTGACCTTAAAATGGGGCATGGTAATAGTAGGAGGTGCCTTTAAGGTTTCTCATACACTTCTTTGTTTCCTTCATTATAGAATAATTTTCCAATTTCCCCATGACAGTCCAATCAATTGCCCCTGCCAACACCATAATTCTTTTTTATGCTTGTTTACTCAGAAGCATGAGGAGCTGAAAATGACCATGAGAAAGCCTTAGCTTTCAGTTCAAAGGAATAGTTGTGGTTCCTGGTACAAGCCTGCCCTTTCCCCCAGCCAAGACTTCTAGGGCAGCATACCATAAAGTCATGGTAACAGGAAGTAAAAATTTTGCTGGTGGGTTGTTGGTGTTCTTTGTGATGGAAATATCTTTTTTATCCATCAATTTTGAAAGATAATTATGCAGTCTTGGTTTGAAGTTGTTTTCTTTATTCCAAGCTTTTCTTGTCTTTAAGGTTTGTGTTGAGAAGCCTCTTATTATTCTATTTGCTTTAAATTTATTTAAAAAAACAGAGTTTTTCTCTAACAGTTTTAAGATTCTATTCTTACCAGATTTCTGGTATTTTTAATACTATGTGACAGAGAATGATTTTTTTTTTCTCTTCATGACTTGTTATGTGGTTCAGTGTCTCTCTATAATAGTGCGGGCTGGTCTTGAAGTCACTGTATAGCCCAGACTGGCCTTGGTCTCATGGTGATCCCCCTGCCTCACCCTCCCAAGGGCTGGGATTATATGACAGTACCACCACTATCTCCCCCAGGGTAAGCTCTTGACTTCCTTGTCACAGTTCAGATGACTTAATGTGTTTGGGATATTTTGTTTATCTTTTATTCTGATTATTTGATCTGCATGTCCTTGGTTTCCCTTGTTTTTATTATTATAGCTGTGTAATATAACTTGAAATCTTGTATCTTAATGTCCATCCTGCTTTCTTTCATTTTTCACCCAGTATGGCTTTTGCTGTACTTGAATCCTCTGGTTCCATATATATCTTCAGAGAGGTTGTTGTTGTGGTCTTCCTTTCCTGTTCCTCCCCCTCCTCCTCCTCTTCCTCCTCCTCCTCCTTCTTCTTCTTCGAAGAATGCAGGCACTATTTTGAGTGTGACTGCATCGATTATATACACCAGTCTTGGTAGTATGACTGTTTTGACACTATTCATTCATTCTTCCTATCCAGAAATAGAGAATGTCTTTCAATTTTCTGATGTCTTCACGAATCTCCTTTCTCAGAATACTATAGTTTTTCCACAATTTCTTTAGCAATTATTTATTTTCTCTCCCTTTCCTCTTCCTTTCTTTTTCCCTTCCTTTAATTTACTCTACATTTATTTTATGTACGTGGTGAGAGATGGGTGTTATTCTCTCTTTTTAAATTAAGTAGCATAAACACAGGGGGCTACAGGGACTTACACCCATTCTCTGTATTCTAGCAGGACAATACACAGCATTAAAATTTGTGCTTCATGACTCCCATTGTCTTTCTTACTGGAGTAATTTAGAATGTTATTCTTAACATGATATAAGATTTTTTCTTAGTTATTTTGATAATATTATTACTAGATGGACCTCTGGAATGTTTTGATGATCTATACTAAGAGAAAGAAGATTTATATGAGCATGACTAATTTATATGCTATTTAGTAATATTTTACTAAGACAAAATATGTAGGTGATTAATAGTCAAATGGCACATACACCAATTTTTGAAGATCACACAACTTTTCCCACATATTAGAAATTCTTTCTTGAATGTTGGGGAGAAATAATTTATCAAAATAAAATTATAAACTAAATTATATGCCTCTATAAGGCAATGCTATGGCACTTAAACCTTTTTAAATGTAGCTGTATGGATTTCAAAGAGCTTTGAATCTGCATTTTGATGCACACTAACACATTTCAAAACCAAGAGGGATGGAAATGTACACTACTTAAATGAGCTTTAGGATCTTGGGGTAAGTTATGGTTCATGTATAAATATTGTCATGTACACAATGAGAGGCAAATCTACTCACCAAATTCCTGACAGTAGTTTCCTTTAGGAAGAAGGTATGTAAGAAAATGGGATCATGCAGACAGAAAGAACTTGGATTTCTTTGGTAATTATTCAAATCATGGTAAATATTAATTATAAAGGAAATATTAAGTGTTTCCATATTCATATTGTTAATTGGTTCTTTGACAATAATAACATGCAAAATCAATTTACTGTTTCTAAAAACCAGGATCTATATAAGGGTGTGGGACTCAATTAGATTTAATAAAAGAAAAAAAGAGGACTTCAGATGCAGTTAATTTTATTAAAATAATTTTGGGTTTATGTCATCATATATAGATATAACGTCACATAAATTGATAAATGAGATTGACAATATTCCATTCAATTTAAATATTTTTTTTAAAAATTGAAATAATATTTACAGTAATTATTTTTCCCACATTACCAAAGGCAAACTGTTTTTTGTACATAAATTTAAGGACTTTTATATTTTGCAACTGTTTCTAATTAAACCATCATAAGAGCTGACAAAATAAAGGAACAGAGTATTAAAACACTGCTAAACCCAGCTCATACTAAAATCAGTACAACATGTAAGGATGAATGAAGAGAAAGAAAAAATAAAATTACACAGTGTTGATGGCATCAGTGTAACAATAGGAAGGAAGGAAGGCGAGGCATTTGAAAGTATATGACAGTGGGAGTACATAAAAGAAAAGAAGGAGTTGAAATGAAACACTGAAGACAGTATAAGAAGATTGGCACTGCTTTATTTCAAAACCAAATAAGTAATTGCTAACCTTATCACACAACCCTTGGAATCAGAAAATCTGTTGAAACCTGGTAGGAGCAATAGCTCAGATTCCTATGCTCTTACTATCACACAACACTTCACTGAGCTCTTTCAAAAGCAATTTCAGATCAGAGAAAACAAGGCACAAACAAAGAGGCAAAATAAAGAGTCCTGTAAAAATCCAGTATAAATTTCCACTTTGAAAATAAAGATATCCTAATTTTATATGAAGTTTAGTATTTCAAAACAATGTGAATATAATTAAAGTCATTGATGTTCATACTTAATGTCATTTAATTGTGAGGTTTTTGTTATGTCTGCATGATTTCAAAATGAAATATATGTTGATGGACATTTAGAAATAATACATAAATGACAGAAGTGATTAGGACACAACAGTTTAACCTGAGTAGAGGAAGAACTTCTGTGGACAATTATTTTCCTTTTACCTCCTTCTTCCATTAGGTTAAGAAGTCCTTAGAGATTGGATGGCTTGGACCACTGTGGCTAATTTTGTGCCTGTGCACTGAAACTACAAAGTCATATAGTAGTCAATAATTAGCTTGTGTCTCCAAACATTCAGTGTGATGACTTCATTCCAGTGAGTCCCGTGCCTGTGTCTCAGCTTCCGTGGTTGTCTGCATCAGGACACTCCTATTTGACTTTGCATTAATTTCACTATTGAGAAAAGAGACTGAGCTTTCATTGGGCAGCAGACATAGCAGGTTCTTTGGATCTGCTCTCCTGGACTATGATCCAGCAAGTAAACAGCATCTCCCAGTAAGTGCAGAGATAACACATTGATGTGGGAAGGATCCTTGAAGTGTTCCTTCCTTATCAGAAGGACAGACATGAAAGGATAGGCAGATGGGAAGATATGAATATGAAAATTATAAATTCTGAGGAATGGAAATTTTATATTCTTGGCTTCGATGAGGTAAACATAATTATTATTTCAAATTTTCTTTCTATACATCCCATATTGACTTCATATTGGCATCTCGCTCATAATGGGAAAAATCTGTCCTTGTGAAGTGCTTTTATGTGCTCCAAAATGAGGAAGGAGATGGTAATAAAGATGTTGAAGAGTAGGATATTAACAAATATTAACTTGTTTTGAGGGCCTTGCTATATTTCAGGCACTGGGCAATGTATTCTACACATCTGGTTTCATTTTATGTGATTTGTATTTCTGAAATTGTAAGGGTCCATATAGTTACTCCTTAAAGAAAATGAAAACAACTGCCATTTTAATTAAAACTGTGGTAGGATATTAAGTAGAAAAATGTCAAGTCGCATTTGAAATTGGCAGAGTGATAAAAGACACATGTTTCACATGAAGAGTAATCTAGGCAGGTTGTCCACTTAACCGTATTACCAACCATGCCACTTCCCTGTCACTCCAGGAACAGACCATTGCTCAATTAACTCTTCCTTTTGGGAGGTTCCAGATAGATCCCAGAGAAGTGAGTGGCACCTGCTACATCCACCAGAGGAAGTAGAGATACAGGTCACAGGCAAAAATCATAGAGTGTACAATTGTTAATTCAAATTACTTTCAGGTCACCACTGCAAGATATTCTTGGAGTTTCATTATTTCACACAAGCACAAATGGGGCTATGTCAAGTCTCCCTTTTACTTCTATTTAGGATATAAGTTAAAAATGTAACAGATGCCCCCTGTGGTTAAAAACCTCTGAACAACTGCTTCAATATTTTTGTGCATTGGGAAACAATGAAAATATTTATTGCATTAAACAACATCCATCAATTTAATTTTTGATTATTTCAGGTCTATTTCTTGTTTCTGTGGAGCACCAAACATGTTTACGTTCTCTGGGGTAGCATTGTCATTACTGTTCATTTCTAGTTGCAATAATGCACAAAAGATACTGCAGTTATGGAGTGTTCAAATATGGGGTTAATACACATAAAATTAGAGCATGACAAAAATGAGTTATCATAATTAATTATAAGAATAATCTTTATACCAACCATGTCCTGTGAACTAAGTTACTCTTTTTCTATTTTTGTAGCAGGACATTTTATTTTTGTCTTTGTGTATTTATAGGCACATGTTTGGAGAGGAATTGTATGCAGTCCTTAAAATATTTACTGATTCCCTAGAGCCTGAGCCTTGTTTGGAAAAAGAGGAATGAAAAATAAAAACATCTGTTAAACATTGAATAGACACCTCTTCAGGTCAAAATGGTTTTCTTATTCAGCATGATGTGAAGGTATATGGCACATTCCTGTCTTCATATTCCTTCATTGCATACATGTTCTGTAGATGAAGACACAACATAATAATGGTCTTTGTCTGTCAAAAACAGGTGGTCACTGCAATCCATTTTATTTCAACTACATCCGTTATTCAAAATCACATCAGAGATACTCATAATAGGTTTAAAAATGCACAAAGGCAAGGGAGCAAGTGAATGTATGCCTCACTCTAAAATGCATTACAGAATTTCATATTATTCTGGGCTCTGGTGCTATTTGAATACAGTTACTGTATTTATAGGTAAAGTTTTTACTGGCATAATGATATAATTCTTTATTTTAAAACAATCTTACAATGAGTGCTTACTTGTATTTCAAGCTTCCTTTAGTTGCAACACACGTTAAGATGAGTGTTGTTCTCTTTATTTTTCTCAAGCAGTGTGAGCATGTAGAGGACGGCAGATTCACACACATCGTGCATGTTGAAGCATTGTCAGTGACAGGAAATTAAACTGATAATTTCCCAAGTCCCATTCCAGGGAAGAATCTCTCAGCAAAATGATTATGTTATTTCTCCAAGATGATGAAATTTCTTTGTGTATTATCCTACGGAGTTAACTACTGGACAGACTCCAGAGATATTTTGAAGGTTTAACTCAAAAACAAGAGACTGTAAGAGATTAAGAGTAATTTTCTCTGGAAAAAATAGTACAATTTTTTATATATTATTCATTGGAAATCAAAGTACTTCCCACCAGTATCTTATACTGTATACACATCTTAACTTGTTTGGCAGGAAGAGAGGCAGAAGAATTTTAAGCAGATTGTATTAATAATAAACTTACTATTTATATGAACTGTCTTCATGTAATTTTTTCATTAGTTAATGAAGACTTAAAACCTGTTGTGAAAGAGTCTGTCTTTCAGAGACAAAATATTTTGTGTTTGCACAACTTATATGAGGTTTAGGTACTTTTTAGGCAATTTTCTGATAAGAAACTGTGGATTCATAAATCAATATTTACCTAAAAACATTGACAGGAAAATCTACTCATGAAATTCATGACAAAAAATTCCTTGGAGCACAGGTGTGTAAGAGAATAAAATTATACAGGGATGCCAACAATTCAAATTTCATAGGTATTTGTTCAAATCTCTAAGTACATTAGTTGTGGTGAACACATTAATGTATCTTTAAATATAAATAGCAGTGATATTAATGGATCATTTTCTGAATCTTAGGAAATATTCTAAAACTGTAGTCCTCAACTCTAGGACCAAAAATCTCAAAATATATGTAATCTGATAAAATTTATTGGCCTGAGTCTAGAATGCCTGGATATTTAAACATATCTCCAGGATATATATATATATGTGTGTGTGTGTGTGTATATATATATATATATACATATATATATATGGTGACTCATATATATTTAATATATATTTATATATACATACACACAAATATAAACATATATACATGTGTACATATTATATATACATGTGTATATATATATTAGAGTCATCAGAGATTCAAATTAAATATTTTAAAACACTTTCTTATACCTAGTATACAAGGTAAGTGATTGTTATCCCCAATTTATAGATAAGGGGGAATTAGATTATTTACAGGTATGGTTATAGTATTTCATGTACTTTTCCTTTTGTAAGTGAGTTTCAGGTATGTTAATATTATTTCATGTACATCTATTTGACTTTTTTCACTGATGAATTGTGGTGTGACCTGACAAAACAAAGTGTAAAATTTTCTTTCAGGTAACTAAACTAAAAAAATGAAAATCATTTCACTGATATGACAAAAAATTGATATAACAATTTTGTCAATTAGAATTAACAAGGTTTAAAGTTAGCCCGGGCTTTTGAATTTTCTTGTTTTTAATTCTACTGCTGGTCCTAAGAAATTTTATGGTTAGAGAAATAATTAAGCTTATTAGCATGGTACTATAGCATATGGGATCAAGAAAAAGAGCAAAACAATGACAAAGATAGTAGATATTTAGTGGTATTATAGAAAGTGATTAAAATAAATCTATGTGAAATTTAAAATGTCAAATATTCTCAAAGCTTACTATTCTTAAACATTCACAAGTATGGTATGCATTAATGCCACATCCATAATTATTATGTCAAAATTATACACATGCATTTGTACTTGCTTACTCAAATTTGAGCTCACAATGGATGAATTTAGATGTAATATGTTAAATAATTTATAAGCAACAAAGACTGAACAAGATCTGACATCCTTCAAAAGTGAACATCAGAAAACCAAAAAAACAATGAAAAAATTCCCGGGAGATAGCTGACTCAACACTATGAATTTTGATTATTAACAATTAACTTTAAGGTTCAGACAATGAAAACCTAGATATTATAGTAATTATAGACAACTTATGGAATGAATCTTTTACTATTTTTAAGAATAAGGTATATTTGAATGCTTCTTAATTTACTTTTAATAGGATCATTTATTCACTTTTTAAGAGTTAGGAGTATCTTACTGGGATATAGAATTATAAACTCTCAGGTTCTACTTTTGTAAACTAGAATGTAAAGTGTGCTTGTACGGAAAAAAAGTGGATAATAAATAATCTAATAACTAAAGAGTTCTCGAGAATAGGGATTTTACAGTGGAGCAATATGGCTAAAGGTTTTAGACATGACATTGGAACACTTTGCATGTGAAAATATGAATTTATTACTTATAGTGAGTCTTATGTGCTATTTTCTGCTTTCATTTTTTTCCGATGAATTTTTAAAAAGTTATTCAAGCATTATGGAAGCACATAATCTAACCTATGTCTCAGAATTCCATCTCATTGGTTTCTCAGAGAACCCAGACTTGCAGCCCATCCTCCTTGGACTCTTCCTGTCCATGTACCTGGTCACAGTACTTGGGAACCTGCTCATCATCCTTGTGGTCAGCTCTGACTCCCACCTCCACATGCCCATGTACTTCTTTCTCTTCAACCTGTCTATTGTTGACATCTGTTTCATCGCCACCACGGTTCCAAAAATGATTGTGGACATACTAACTCAGACCAGAGTGATTTCCTATGTGGGCTGCATGACACAGATGTCTCTTTTTATTATATTTATATGTATGGATGACATGCTCCTGACTGTGATGGCCTATGACCGGTTTGTGGCTATCTGCCAACCCCTGCACTATGGAGTCATCATGAATCCTCACATCTGTGTCTTGTTGCTTTTGCTTTCAGTCTTTGTTAGCCTTTTGGCCTCCCAGCTACACAATTTAATTGCCTTGCAATTTTACCTGCTTCTGGGATGTGGAAATTGCTAATTTCTTCTGTCATCCTTCTCAAGTCTTTAGCCTTTCATGTTCTGATACCTTAATCAAAACTGTGGCCACATATTTTGTTGGTGCCATATTTGGCTTTTTGCCCATGTTAGGGATCATTTTCTCTTACTATAAAATTGTTTCTTCCATTCTCAAAATACCATCATCTGGTGGGAGATACAAAGCCTTTGCTACCTGTAGTTCTCATCTGTCAATTGTTTGCTTGTTTTATGGAACAGGCACTGGGACTTACATTGGTTCAGCTGTGTCATATTCTCCCAGCAAAGGCATGGTGGCTTCATTGATGTACACAGTGGTCACCCCTATGCTGAATCCATTCATCTACAGCCTGAGGAACAGAGACATTAACAACACCCTAAAGAGCCTCCGCAGTTGGAGAGTTTAACCCCAGGACATTTGGAATTCATTTTGAATGTAGGTTTGAAAATGTGGAGAAATTATACACCCAAAATTCTCCTATAAATACTGTCTCTTTTGTCACATTAGTTTAGACACTTAGTGTTTCATATTAGGCTCATAACTGAAGAGGCACTGGTGGAATTTAGGGTTTTTCATATGAGTGCAAGTTTTCAGGAGGGAAGATAAAAATTTTCTGAAGGTGGGAAAGAGTAATGTTTGCACAAAAGATACTGTCATTAATATTATCAATCTATACTTAAAGGTAGTTAAATGATATATTTAGTTATTTATATATAACCACAATGAACAATGAAAATAAAATTTTGAGTTTTTTTTTTCTTTAGACAGGTTCTCACTATATTTTACTCTGGCCTTGAACTCGTTATATAATCCATTCTTGCCTTGAGCTCATGATGATCCTCCTGTCTCAGCCAACCAAGTGCTAGGATTACAAAGGTTCTCCCTCACTTCCAATTAGGAACTTTTTTTTAAGGAATAACATCAAATAGTACACTTGGAATTTCTTCTGAGTAAAGGAAGGACCCAGTCTTTTGTGAACCTTTTTTCTCTTTTTTCATCAACTTTAATTTCAGAAGTTAAAAATTTCAATAACATGATTAAATTTAGGTAGCAAGTAACAGCGTGCAATGAGCCTCTAAGGTCATAAAATATTCGATACTCATCCATTCCTCCAGCCCTTCATTTCATTTGTTCCATTCCCATTGGCATCATTGCTACATATTATGATAGTTTTCTGCAATAGAAAGCTCATATCTGACATGGTTGATTCCCTGAGTTTATTTAGAGCTTTCTGTGGAATTCAGGCAGATGAGTAGTATGGGATTCATTGCTTTAGACAGAACCCAGGGGAGCCAGAGACTTAGTATGTGTTGAGGTAGATGATGGATGGAGAAAGGAATATTGTAACCATTGTTTCCCATCGTGAACACATACATAAAAGTGGATAGTGAGAAAGAATGACTGGACTGTCCACAGCTTTAACTAGTAGTACTTTGAAGTTTAAACTTGATTTTCATAAAGAACTAAGCATTTCAGTTGGTTTTTCTTTATTCCCACACTGGTTCTGCTCCTCATAGACATCTAATCACTGATTGTACATTGTGGATATCTATAAACTGCTTACTGAGCACCATAAAACGATTATGAGTAATGATGAGGACAATCACAGCATTGTGAACCAATACTGAGAGATTTCTAAATGGCATCCTCCAACTTCTGTGTTCCTGTAAATTGTTTCATTTTATCTGTAAAATGTTTCTCAAGGTTAAGCTCATATCATTTTATTCGAAAGTTTAAAAAAGGAGTACAGTATTTTTGTGTAATGAATTACAGTATGCTGGGTAGAAAAGAGGGAAGATGTGCTTCCATAAGCCCATCTGATAACACACAATGGGCATCTTGACATTCAATTCCTGCACATCTTTTCATTGACAATACAGGCACCCAACTCTCTTACCTGTCTCTACAGGAAGGGACCCTCACTATACTCTACAATTTTGAATTCCAAGTAGATGACAGGAGAAAGGAGAAGTGACACCTACTGCTTCCACTGTAGGTGGATTTCTGAGATGAGGGGCAAAGATAGAATAGGTCCGCAATTATTAAAACTGACCTAATTCTTGTTCTGCACTCTACACTTTTCCAGAAGCTGTCCACATGATTTTCCAATCTTTTATTCATTCTTCTCAAACTCAACAAGAGTAATCAACTCAGGGTTTAATTTCATTCCTGCTCAGGAAACTGGAAAGTGTTTAATATTCCTTGGACAGCAGTGTGATGTAGATCTCTGGTACCTCTGCTGGAAGTATTCAAACGGTTTGGAAACATAGAAAAAGTTATGTTACTCAAGCACAGGGATCAATATTTTAATGTTTAATCCTGCTTACAATCATTATTTCTTTAACATCGTGCAGGTTATTTGTATCTCTGAGACTCAGCACTATCATTGAAGTTTATTTCTATTTGGTACAACTGTGTTGAGTATTGGTTAAATGGATAACAAATGCTCCTCCAGTTATTAATAGATGTTACATGTTTAATATGAGCCTAAATTCAATTTAGTTACTATTAATAAAACTAATGTTAAAAGAGTCAATTGCATGTCATAATCAAAATGGCTTGGAGCTGGAGTTGTTGTCTTCATTTTCCTATGTGGGCCTTTTGTGGGGGTATTTTTATGATGATATGTGTGTATTTGGAACAAAATGACTAACTTTCATGTATGACCTCTCAGATCCTATCACATTCCTAAAAGTAAAAATCTCTATTAAACACAGTGTAGACCCTTCGTTGGCTCACAGTAAGTGAACATAATCACTATAGCTACTATAGACTGATACTTTCCTACATGCACCTTCATCTCTGTTAGGAATATCCCATGGAGCTTGAAACAAGATAAAATACTCTGGTTTGTGTCTACATTGCAGACACATAGTGATTGTGTCTTCATTTAGCAAACGCTAAAACATTAAATTATTAAAAGATTTTTCTGGGTGTAAAACTAAAATATCCATAAGGAGAAGGGTGTAATATTGTGAATTGCAGTGAGGAATATTTTAGCATTTTGCATCATCTCACACCTCAGTCCCAGTTTACAGTTTTATCTAATAAAAAACATGCTACTTGTATGAAGATAGAGTACTTTACTAGAAAAAAAAGCAATAGCAACTAAATATTTAAATTATAAATTATATTTACGTGCACAAATGTTGTGGATCTGGGTAATTCTATCCATATTGACATCAAGCAGTAATAGCAGAGAAGGGTGCAAAGATTTACATACTGTACATTTAGTAACAAATAAATAGTACATGTCTAATATATTAATTTCTTGACTCTCACTCCAGGATTCAGGTTTTTCTGTTTTTTTTGTTATTAAATTCTTTTATTGGTACATTGTAGGTATACAACACAATTACATTTCTCATTGGGAATTGTACCTTTACATAATGCATCTT
>NW_004624876.1:2177483-2202947 GCF_000247695.1 Heterocephalus glaber
TTTACTCTAACTGCTTGTAGAACTTTGTTCTTCTGTTGAGTTTCTGGAATCTTAACAATTATATGCCTATGTGTAGATGTTTTTTGATCAAGGCTATTTGGATTCCTATATGCCTCACTTATCTGTATGTCAAGCTCTTTTCCCCTGTTTGGGAACTTTTCTGCCATCATTTCTGTGAAGAGATTTTTTATGTCATCTCCACTCTCTCCTGTTTCTTCATTGAGCCCAATCAGTCTTATGTTATTCTTCTTTGCATCATGTAGCAGCTGCTAGATTGATTTCTCATGTTCCTTTATAATTCTGAAGCATTTTTTCTTTTCCTGGTCACTAATTGCAATCTTAGCTTCCATATCTGAGTTTCTGTCCTTACATTGGCTCATTTTGCTTTTTAGACATTCAATGGAGTTTTTCATGTCCTGGAAATCTATTTGCATCTTTTTTTATGGATTTCATTTGTTTCCTATGTTGGGATTCCATCATGTTCCTGAGCTCCTCTCTAGATTTATTAATCATGTCTTGCCCTAGATGCACAATTTCTCTTGTTATCTGAGAAATTATTTCTGATTTCATGTTTTCCAGATCCCCTTTTGTTGCCAGTTCAGTGGGTTCAGGTGTTTGAGTATCAGAGTGTTCCATCTCATTTTGCTTTGGGGTTGCTGTAGGTGATCTGGAAGTCTGGTTTTGAGACTTATTTAGGTGTTTTCTCCTTTTGACTGGGGCAGGCTGCTGTTAGTGCCTGCACGGTTTACCTCCTCTGAGCTGGGAGAGGTGGGACAGGGGCCGGGAGCAGCGGTAGGGATGGTGACCTAAAAGACCTTTCCTGTGGGCTGGGAGCAGCGGGAGGGATGGTGGCCTGGAACCTCCTTCCTCTGGACCAGGAACAGTGGAATGGTGGCTCAGAAGCCCCTACCTCTGGGCCAGGAGCAGTGGGACTCAGTACCTTTTTCTAGTGGTCTGGTGTCCTCTGCATCTTTATAGTGTGGAAACAGGTGGCTACCTGTCTTCAGCGGAGTGATTCTGTTTCTTCTGTGCAACTCGGGACCTCGGTATGGCATGCACAGACCTGCCTGTCTGCAGCAGGCTATTTAGGCGTGTTCCATGTGGCTCAGGACCTTTGCAGGGCATGCGCAGACCTACCCATCTCCAGCAGGCTGATTCACCCATTTCCAGTTTTTTTCTAATGGAGCCAAGTGGATATATTTTCTATGCTAAATCATATATCTTGATCAGTAGTCATACAGGGATTATTACTAGACAAAATTCAGGAATATTTTTCTTTTATATTTTAAGAGTAATATCATGTTTCTAGTAAGATTGTTTTTATTGAGAAAAATTCAAGTGATCAATATTAAAATTGAGTATACCTCAGTTGTTGTATTCAAGCACACATCCTCCACATACATATTATCTGGTACTTTTCTCTTGCATAAAATGATGAGAGAAATAAGAATATTTTTAAATATTGTCATAATAATGACCAAACAAGCTATAGAACATCCTTTTATCTAATAATGCAGTACCTCAGTGAAAGCATTTAAAGTGGCTCTATGTACTTCACAGAGAGACTATATTTCAGTGCAATAGCAATTGTGTACATTATTATTTAGAAGATCATTAGGTTATCTTAATGAAAATTATTAAGAAAATTGTTTCTTATCAGTAAGTCCATATTAAGTCTAGTTTACATGTGTGTTAGTTAACCATTGTTTAAACTTGAGTAAACAATACCCAGCTGAACCAGATATTTAGCTCAGTGCTTCTGCTGCCTGCCTCACAAGTGCAAGGTCCTGAGTTCAATCCCTGGTATCAAAAAGAAATTTCCAACTGATTGGCTTAGCATAGTTCATGCTGTTACCGAATGGACTGTGTGAAAAGACCTACCCTGGGTGTGAGTGGCACTATCCAATAGCCTGAGTGGAATAACACCTGGAAAGAAGAACAAAGGCTCACTCTACCTTTTTGAAGGAGTACTAGTATTTGCCTTTTATTAAATCTGTATCTTTTTTGTTGTTGTTGTTTTGGGGTTTTTTGGTACCAGAGATTGAACTTGGGACCTTGTTTAGCAAATATTTTTATTTTTACTTACTCTCATGTGCCAGGATAGAGATAAAAACTGCAGAGTCAGAAATGAATGTTCTGTAAATGCATGCATATATTTGCAGAAAAAAATACAAAATTATGTAAAAAAGAAAATGACAAGTTGAGTCACCAGAATATTTTATTTGAATGTCCTATAATTGAATTTTTTATCATTTATTCTACAGATGATATCTTCTTTGAATTTTAGCCTTATACTATATATTAATTACCTAGTAATAATTCGAGGATCATCCATTATATGTTTGAACAATGCTAAATACAGTAGTATAAGCTAGAAAGGAATTCAGATATCAATGACAAAAACAATCTGCCACACTGTACATATGAGTAACGGATGGAGACGAAATTCCAAATTAAGTTGTCAGTCTCTGTATCTGATCCACAAATCATTGTTTCTTAACTGTCATAAAGTTTTCATCAGAGGTTGTTATGTCTACAATGTTGTTATATGTGGGAAACTTAAACTCTTTACAGTTTTGGGGGTTGGAGAAAAATCTAATCAGAGTTGATTTCCCTTGTCGATGTTGAGAAGGGTGATTTATAAGAGAGGAACAGGATATGGACAGCTTCAAGGAAAGCATGGAGTAGGGCACAGGCATGAGATCAAAATTAATCATTGTAGACCTTTCCAATCTTTGATCTTTCCTTCTTAAATTAGATATCATTTCAAAGGAAGATGCACCTGTCTTCATCCCTCTGTCCACAGCGATCCACTTGGGCACCCTTATGTACCCCACATACAGTAAGAAATGAGTCCTACCTGGATGGACAGGAAAGAGAAATTGGTGCTTGGATTGTCAAAGGAAATGTGTACCAGGATTTGCCTGGAAAAATGCCCTGTGTGTGTTATCAGACAGACTTGTGCAAATGTTTCTTCACTACTTTCTATCCAAAAACCTCTAATAAACTACAAAAAATTCAGTGCCCATTTCCTTTTAAAATAATAATATAGAAGCTTTTACTGAGAAATATTGTGCACAAAAAATGAAATAAATTACATAGAATACATAATGTAGATATTGCCATTAAGGAAATCTTCTAATTTTGCTTCATGACATTATGGTGATTTTCATCCTCACCATCATCTTCCTCATCTCTATCATAATTCTTTTGAGATACTGAGGCAATAGTTTACAGACATCCATAGTATGCTACCATGAGTTAGATGTCTATGCGAGGTGGACCAGGATGGGAGGAAAAAAATCATTAACTGAGATTTTGGGTCATCTGTAATATTCAAATGCATACAATTCACAGTCCTCTGAGCTGAAACTGTGCACAATCATCCTATCCCACTCTCCAAACATCTCCATGCTGTGAAGTAATGTTTACAATATTGCTTTCATCACCCACTACTTTTTGAGTTAGGTTGTGTGTCTACTATGGAATTTCCAAACATATCTCACACTCCTCATTTACCTGAGGACCACATAAGCTCAAGGACAGGTCAGAGCATTGATATGGACAATGTCAAAAGTGGGCTTCCAATTTTACACGAATAGGAAGGAGGAGACACAGACATCTCAAGATGTCAAAAAACACAAGAAGAATAGGCAGCTTATGTCATATCACATAACCTTGAAATCTCTATGCACACAAATTATAATTATCCATATTTGTCCATATTATTCCAATCTTTGAAGTATGTGAAATTCAGTGACAGCTTAAGAAATGAGTGTCTCCAAAAAATTTGGGGTCTTCTTTTACACAGAATTCTTAAGAGTACTATTATCTTTATTAATTCTTTTTCCTTTTGAAGCCAAATTCTCAGCTCTTTATTTCCATTGTTCATTGTGGAAAGATATACATATCTAAAGGTATCATTTAAAGCAATTTTAGGTGCATAGTTTAGTTACATATATCATAATTTTCTGTGTGTGCAAATATCACTCTTACCCATCTCCAGAAACTTTTCACTTTCCCAACTGATATTTGTACCTGTATGAAGAACAGTAAATACTACCCCTCAAATTCCTATGACACTGTAGTGAAACATCATATAAAGTTAGAGACATCAAACTTAAGCAAAAATAAAACCAAGGGAGGAAGTATTTAGAGGTAAGTTTTGGATTTTTTTTTAATCACATTTTCTAAACTACATTCGAAATAAATTGCAAAGATGCTGGGATTAGATTTTCCACAGGGGGAGCCTCTTCAGCTTTCTAAGAATGTCTCTGTTCCTCAGGCTGTAAATGAAGGGATTTAGCATAGGGGTGATGACAGTGTACATCAGTGAGGCGAGCATGCCCTTGCTTGGAGTATGTGACATGGCTGCACCAAGATAGGTTCCAATGCCTGTTCCATAAAATAAGCAAACAACTGACAGGTGGCAACCACAGGTAGAAAAGGCTTTGTACCTCCCTCTAGATGATGGGATTTTCAGAATGGCAGAAACAATTTTACAGTAGAAGAAAATGATCCCTGATGTGGGGAAAAATCCATACAGGATACCTACCATGTATGTGACTAAGATTTTGATTAAGGTATCAGAACATGAAAGGTCAAGGAGTTGAGAAGGGTCACAAAAGAAACTAGGAATGTCCACATCTTTGAAACAAGTAATTTGTAAGGCAACTAAATTGTGCAACTGGGAGTCTAAAAGGCTAAGAAAGACTGACAGCAAAAGTAATAAGAAACAGCGGTGAGGGTTCATAAGGAGTGCATAATGCAGGGGGTGGCAAATGGCCACAAAGTGGTCATAGACCATCAGAGTTAGAAGTATGTCATCCATACATGCAAAAAGGAGAAAAAGAGACACCTGTGTCAGGCAATCTGTATAGGTGATGACTCTGCTCTGAGTTGAGATGTCCACAATCATCTTTGGGACCGTGGTGGAGATGAAACATGTGTCAGCCAAGGACAAGTTGGAGAGGAAGAAGTACATGGGGGTGTGGAGGTTGGAGTCAGAGCTGACAGCCAGGATGATGAGCAGGTTCCCAAGCACTGTGACCAGGTACATGGACAGGAATAGTCCAAACAGGATGGGCTGCAGGACTGCATTCTCTGAGAAGCACATGAGGTAGAACTCTGAGACATGTGTGAGATTATGTCTTTCCATGTTTCTTGAGCATGTTTAAATAAATTTCTTTGAAAAAATGAAACAAAAAAGTCACACAGATTTCTTCATATATTCTGAGTTCAAGTATTCATTAAGCAAAGAATTCCCACCATAGACCTGCAACATCCAGCAGCATTGCTTTATTGTGATAAAGCCCCACCCCCATGAACGAGTAAGTGTTGGGGATTTGTTTTCCACCTCCTCTGTGTACTCTAAAGTACTCTACTGCAAAGTGTAAACAAACCAAGGACATAGACTTATGAATTACTTGATCACCATAAAATGCGAAAACTTTTCCAAAAAAGAGAGAGGTAGTTAAGCCAACCACCTTTAAGAAAATATGATTGTATGAAAAGGAAATTAAAAAGCATTGGAATATTTTGTAGTTTATATTCATAAAATGCTATTAATTTACTTGATTGGTGTGTCTACTAATACTATAAAACTTGGACTGGATTATCTAAAAATTAAAGTTAATTCTCTTCAAGCAGAACACCATTTTTTGAGCCACTGTTCTAAAAAAATACAGAATTTTTCATTTCTCTTGCTTTTTCTGATTTCATGTTTTAAGGATGTAAGTGCTTACACAGCCTTTGTATAAAAACTGTGCATAAATTTTGTTTGTGTATAAATTATTCAATATGAGACTTCTACCCTTGTCTTTCTTCCACTAAAATTTATATATTCACGTTCAGATACATGCACACAGTCTTTGGATATAATTACCACAAATGTATATTAGTGTACACTGCATTTGTTAATAAAAATAATAAATGATAAGGAACACCTTTGCCTTCGAAAATTCATACGGCTCCATTGAATCTTACAATATCAGTAAAATATCTGCTAAATAAGACATTTCTTTCTTGACTCTGTAGTCTACCATAGCTTGATAATATGCATGACTGCTATTCTGATCATAAACCTTCTTGTATCCAGTTGATGACGTTGAAAACTAAGAAACTACCAAGGCCCTGGCTGAATTCCAGCCTCCTTATTTCTAATCAACAGATTTTCACATCAATCTTTCCTGATATATGAGTTGCATTTTCCTTATTTCAGCTATGTGTTGGAAACTGGAATCCATATTTTCCTCTGTCCATTCTATAATTTAATGGGTAAAAAGCCCCAAATGTCACACAAAATAATGTAAGCACAACTTAAAACTCAGATGCAATAGAAAAAGTTTCATGAAATCTTGCAAACATACATGCAGAAAATGTATTTCCCCTCATCTGTAAAATGAGGTAACAATTACCTACTTTCTATGGTTGTTATAAGAAAATATTTTGAAAATCATTTAGTTTGTATCACTGTTTCTACTAATTTAGGGATATATTTATCTGCAGATATTGTCATATATCCAGATACCCTAGACAGCCTAATATATTTAACCAGAATATGTACATTTCATGTTTTTTGATTCACTTTGTTAAACAAGAGTTGAAAACCACTATCAGAATATTTGCTGGCATTTGGAAAATTTCCCATTCATACTATCTCCATAGATATTGAAGTAAGAATATTTAATTATATTTACTCCACCATTAATATTCTTTAGACAGTAAACAAATAACTAAGTGTTGAACAAATACCTAAAATTTTGAGTAGTTGGTATCGTTTTTCTTGCTCTCCTGTCCTAAAAGTGATGTGTTGTCATGAATTTTATGGGTAGATTTTCCTGTCAATGTTTCCAGGTCAACACTGATTTATGAATCCACAAGCAATTTTTTTAAAAATTTACCCAAAATGGACAAAAAACTCATCTAAGTAGTGTGTAACAAAACACATTTCCTCCACCACATAGACACGGTTACACCCACAGGTAGTAGTTTTAGATCTTCTTTAACTAATGTACCGCCTTATCAGAGAGGCAGACAGAGTGAGAGGCCTCATTACCTTGTATGTTTATTATAATGAGGATATTTTCAAAATTCTTGGGGCTTTTTTCCCTATCACTCATGTTATAATTGGTATATAATATATTATAGGTATATATTTTCTGATTTCTATCATATAATACATATGTAAAATTTCAGGTTTTTTCCAAAGCATGCCACTCATTTTTATCTACATCCTCTTATTCTTCAGAAAAACCTTTAAAATATGCCTGTAGTCTTTCTTGTAAAGATCTCTTTATGATAACACACAAAGAAATATCATCATCATATGGGTAATAACATTTTCATTTTGTTTCAGGTTATGAGCCTGTGCCAATGTTGGCACTGAAGAAATGAGCATTATACTCCTGTGTCACTGATCTGTTACTGTAGGAAGATTGTGTGTGAATCTCCTCTCCTCTGTTCTCATAATGTAGAGGGAAATCAGAACAGCATTCATCCACATGTGTGGCAATTAAATAAACTAAGAACTTAACTATTTAGAAATTGTGAGTTTTAGCTTTCAAAATAAAGACATATGACATTAAGCAATTAGGAAATTTAATAGTATAGTAAACTGCATTCAAATGTCATTGGTGCCTGGAATAATATGTTCTTTAATGTACCTAGGTTTAAGGCATTCAGTCACTTGCTCCCTTCTCTTTGTGGCTTTTTAAAAACACATGAATATCTTTGTTGTCTTTTTGTAAAAATAACTTATACATGTGCAGTTAAGTGAATTATAGGAATTGTGTGTTTGAGACAAAGAAAAAAAATGAATGTTATTTTCATTTGTCTTTATACCTATGGGACATTTTTGAAATGGATGAAGGTGTAGATAGTAATGTACCAGGAATCTTCATATCTTTCTCCCTAAGGACAAGTATGATTAAGGGAAGTGTCTATTCAATGTTGAAAAGAGGTGTTTTTTTTTGATGTCTCTTTTCTGCCAAACAAGGTTTAAGTCTGAGAAATCAGATGTAAAGGAAAGTATATCATTCCTATCCAAATATATGCATATAATTACCCAAACACAAACAAAATGTCCCGCAACAGGAATACAAAAATAGAAACTATAGGACACAATAGATAATTGGTAAGCACATTCTTATAACTGAGAGTAATGATACCTAAACAATATTTTGCTCTAATTTTATATACATTGACCCTAAAGAGAGCACTCCTTATCTGCATAATCCTTGTTGCAATTGCTTAGAGCAAAATTCAATTGTAATGACAATGCTCTCAGAGATATTAAAAGCACTCCCTTCATCACAGAAATAATAAGTGGAGCTGCAAGAATTGAAAAAAAAAAAGATTGACAGGTGCTGTCCAATGAACTGAAAATTTTCAGTTTCCAGCACAGTTGATAATCATAGATGCTTAGAGGCATATTTGCAATTCTCTCATTTCCTAAAGAGAAATGTAATCAAGCCGTGACTTTTCCACATTTGAGTTGCCAGGAAATAAGTACAAGGAAGGAGAAGGATGTGAGAATCTCAAAATTATCCTACAGTGGTGTCAGCAGAGAAATCCGTGGTGAATGCTCAAGGGAGTGCTCTCTCAGTACTTTACCTTCAATCCGCATCATTCTATGATGGATACAGCTGTGACCATTTACTTTTCTGCTCTGTGACATTTCAATATACTCCAACAGTAAGGTCACATTGAGCAAGGGGCCTCTCCTGAACTGACAGAGAATTGTCTGCTTGTGCTAAGATGGAAACTAACAGAATTACCCTGTGTCTGTAATCAGACCACCCAATTCCACCCACTCATTTTTCTACATAACAACTAATACTGGTGCCATTAAAATGGAAAACTCTTCCATTTTTCTAAATGCATTGACAATGTAAAAAATATAAATCCAGGAATGCAGAGAACATGAAATAAAACAAGACACACAAGAAATTTCTCAGTGCCTGGAAGATAGGAAACTTTCAAGTCCAGTTCATGAGGTTATTGTTACTGCCTTCCTCTATATCATAATTATCAGCTTTATGATATTTTCAGATACCTTACTGGGTGAGACTTCAATGGAAGTAGAAACAGAGTGTATAGAAAGCAAATTTGAAATAATATTTTTTCTTTCCCTACTATATCCAAGCTATGAAATTTTTATTATTTATAACTGATATCTTTTTAATATTTGTAGACTCATATCTGACATTCAAAAATGTCAAACTTCTCCTCAGGATTAGACAATAAAATTTCTAAATATCTTTTTGGTATCAATGTGGTCCCTTTGCTCTTACTGAGTGATGCTGTTTCTCTGCTGAGTTATAGCCAAGGGGAGCAGATCCAAAGACCCTGTTTTGTCTGCTACCCAGTGAAAACTCAGTCTTTCCTCAGGATTGAAATTAATGAAAAGACACATAGGAGCTTCATAATACAGACAACAATAGAAACTGGGCACATGTATGGAGCTGGAAACAGAACTGTAGTCACTACAGAGCTGGAGGCTGATTATTAAATAATCTTGAACTTGGGGGCTCAGTGCACTGAGCTAGCTCATAATTAGCCAAATTGGTCCATGCCATTCCAATCGCTAAGGACTTCCAAACACGAATGCATGAATAAGACATAAAGAATATAAGTATCCAGAAGAAGTTTTCAGTTTTATATCTAATCAGATAAAACTGGTTTATCCTAATCACTTCTGTCATTTATATGCAATTTTAAATGATGGTCTGCCTCTATTTTATTTTTGAAGAAAAATACATGTAACAAAGTTACACTTTAAAAAATACACTTGATCAGTACACAATTTAATGACTTTAATATTGTTGTGAGTCATTTAATATCAGATATTTTCAGAAATTTTTCATTCTCTGTACTGAAAACTTATGCTCAACATTAGCATTCACTTTTCATCCTCTTAGCATTACACTACAAAACTAAAGCCGTCAAATTATCATTCTAACACAACCAAAAGTTTAGAGGTCTTGAGATTCTACTGTATTCTCCCCATGTTATTTATATTTACTTGCTTACTCAGGCTATGAGAGGAATAAACACAGGGGTGACCATCACTGTTAATATCATACTTCTGGTAAAATTTAATAAAGCTGAGCATATATATATATATATATATATATGTGTGTGTGTGTGTGTGTGTGTGTGTGTGTGTGTGTGTGCGTGTGTGTATATATATCCACATTCTTATACCTATTCCACAAAATAAGCGGGGAACTGACAGATGGGACTCAAAAGTAGAGAAGATATGATTTTTTTCTATCAGGTGATGACTTTTAGATAATGAAACAATTTTTAATATGAGAACATAATCCTAAGATTGAGTGAATAAAGAACATGACACCATCAATACTTCATTATGGTAATGGGGAATTTGTGCAAATAGATAAGATTAAGTAGGAGAGAAGCGTATATTAGAAATTAACAACCCTTGAAGTAAGCAAGTATTAGCAAAATAACATTATGCATATGGAAGTCCAAATAGATAAGCAAAAATTTAAAAAACAAGACTGCAACTCCACAAAGGCAATGGTTTTTGGTGTCTGAGAAACTCAGTGTGTTACAGAGGGCTAAAACCAATCATAGGCCACCACAGTCAGAAGCATGACATCCATACACCCAAAGATGAGAAAAAGATACTTATATTGAGCAGACTACTTAGAGAATGACTGTGTTATGTTGGTGGAAGTCCACAATTATATATCAAACCATCGTGGAGGTGAACCATTCTTAGGGATTTTTAACAGCTGTTTATCCATTGACCTGGCTTGGCATCTCCATTTGATCTTGCTTTTCAGCTTTATTGGTGTCGTGGTTTCATCTAGAATATTCTTGAGTATTGTATGCAGTGCTGGTTTCATAGTCATGTATCTCTTGAGCTAATCTTTTACATAAAATGACCTTACTGCTACATTAAAGTGAATCTTTTTTGGATATGTTAATCTGGTTTGAGAGTTGTTTGCACTTAGGAGTTTAAATATTCACTCCAAGCTCTTCTGACCTTGAAGGTTGGTGTTGAGAACTCTGCCGTAATTCTAAAGGGTTTACATTTACTTATATATTTTTATTTTTCTCTGATTTTGAAATCTTTGGTTTTGATGTTTTGTTGGCGATTTGACAATACAATATGGATACATCGTCCTGAGATACTTTTCTCAATGCATGTGTTTGGTTTTCTGGATTCTCACTTACTTGTATGTTGAACTCTTTTCTCATATTTGGGAAATTTTCTGCTACAGTTTATGTAAACATACTAATAACTCTATCTGTATTATCTTCTATCTATTCTGTAACTCCAGTTAGATTTAGGCAGGTAATTCTAATGTCATCTAGTAGCTGCTTGATTGTATTTTCTTGTTCTCTTATTTTTTGTTCCTTCTCTGAGTGCTTCATAATTTACCATTTTGTTCTCAATTCCAGACACATTGTCTTCACATGGGACTTTTCCACAATTTATGAATTCTATAGTTTTTCATTTCAAGTATTTCTGCCTGATATAATCTCAAGGATTTTATATCTTTGGTGAAATTATCATTAATGTTTTAAACTGATTTGTTCAGCTATTCCATTTTTTTCTTATTTTCTCTACCTCCAATTTGGGCATTTAAAACTTTAATAGAGTTTATTGGTACAATTTAGATATATAATGATCACAGTAATCATTTGGAATTTGCACTTGTACATGATATATCTTAATTCTTATTTTTTCCTATTTTCTCCAATTTCTTCCACCCTTCTTCCCCTCCTTATAAATAAAATCTTTGTTTCTATTTTATCTTTCTTTTCTTGCTTTTTCTTTTTTCCCTTTCTTCCTATACCCATCTCTCTTCTTAGCGCCCCTTCCAATTTGAACTTTTTCCTCTTATTTCATGTCATCTATTATATATTTTAGACCTTTTTTTACTTTCAGTTTCTTACACCAGAGAAACTGAAAAATATTATATAAATATAATATTTATACATGAATGTCCTATTTGTTTCACTTCAGAGTATGGTTACAAGGGGCATCCACATAGCTGTAAATGTCTCAATTTCACCATTCTTTGTGGCCAAGTTGTACTCCATTGCATGCAAAAACCACCTCTTCATTATCCATTAGTCAGTTAATTGTGATTTGGGTTGTTTCCAAGATTTAGTTATTGCAAACTGTGCTGCTATGAAATAAGTGTTCATATATCACTGTATCCTGAGCTTATAATTCTTTCAGGAAGATACTGAGAAGTGGAATAGCTGGCTCAAATGGAACCTCTAGTACGAGTTTTTTGAAGTATCTTCATATTTTTTTCACAGTGGTTGTACCAGTCTACCCTTCCACCAACAGTGGAAAATGGTTCCTTTTTCACCAAAATTCCACGATCATTTGTTATTGGTTGATTTCTTGATCATAGCCATTTGTCGTGGAGTGAAATGGAACCTCAGCATTGTTTCAGTTTACATCTCTCAAATGACACGTGATGTTGAACATATGTACATATACTTATGTGTGACTTGTACTTCTTCATCTAAGAAATGTGTATGAGTCCCAAATGCCCATTTTTGGGTTAGGTCATTAAATGGGGATTTTGATTTTTTTCAGTTTATATATTCTAGATATTAGTGTTTTGTTTGATGAACAGCTGTCAAAAATATTCCCCACTCCGTGGGTGGTCTTTTGTCAATTTCTTTTACTGTACAAAAGCTTTTAAATAAGATGAGATCCCAGTTGTTGATCTGTATTACTTCCTGCACAGTTGGGTTTTTTTTTCATAAAGTTGTTCCCAATACCTATGTCATCAAAAGTTCTACCTATTCTTTCTTCCAGAACAGTTTCTGTTTTAATATTTAGATCTTTAATCCTTTTTGACTTTATTTTAGTTCATGGTGAGAGACATGGGTTCAGTTTTAGTCTTTGACATGTGGAGAGCCATTTTTTCAAGTACCTTTTATTAAAGAGCCTATCTTTCTTCCAGTGAAAGAGTTTGGCTCCTTTTGTCAAAGTGAAGTTGACTTAGTGTTTCAGGAATATCTGCTGCATCTTTTAGTCTGTTCCACTGATCCTTGAGCACCATGCTGTTTTTATCACAGTAGCCCTGTAGTATAATTTTAAGTCAGGGATTATGATGCCTCCTGCTTTAGCATTTTGAGTGATATCTGAACATTTTTTTTCAGTTCCTCTTTAAACTTATCTAGTTTCTTGAACTCTTCTCAAAATTTTTGTAGCACTCCACTACCTGATATTTGCCTTGCTGCCCATCTGTGACTCCTTGATTTGCCTTAGGAATGTTGGGAGATCTTGTGGTTTTCTTTTGCCTTGGTTTTTCATGTTCCTAAGTGTATGTGTATCCATTATTTTTTGTTTATGACCACCCCAGATATGCACATATTGGCATACAGAGAAAACCAACTGTCAGCAACTATTATCTTACCTTCGTTATAGAAATAAATTCAGTGACAACAATGGCATCAAATGTTAACTGGAAATAGACAAGCCCTAGGAGATACTTATGATAATCTCTTAATTAGTACAAAGAGGACTATGATTTTAGTGAAAATAGTCGGTACTACTTCACACCACTAATTTTTTGCTGGATGTAGGCAGCAGGGCCAGAGCTCAAACATACCTCTAAACTGCCTTCTCCTTCAGGACTGCCCCCTCTGCTGATTTCACCCAAAAAACCTGGGCTCCCACAACAGAATACAGGTCCTGTGATCTTGGTGGTTTTATTCCAGGTGTTTCAGGGGATCCTAGGAGACCCTTATTTGGCTCTCCATCTCTCTAAGCCTGTCCCCAAAGGCTGTCTCTCACCCATTCCCTTTGACATGGCAACATTTCAGTACTGAAGCCAACCTCTCCTCATGGGTGTTGGTGTCTTCTTCCATCAGGTTGGTCTGGTAGTTTTCACTTCTGCTGCCTGTGCTTTGGATACCCCAGGAGCAGGGGCAGTGTTGGCTGGTGGTGGCGAGGTACATTTTTGTGTACTTATTGGCCATTTTGAACTTTTGATAAGTGTCTATTTATTTCAATTGCCCAATTTTAATTGCGTATTTTGTATTAGGGGTCTGATTTTCAAAATTCTTTATATAATCTGGATATTTTTCCTCTTTCTGAGGATAGATGGCAAAAAAAAAAACATTCTGATTCTGTAGGTTGTCTCTTGGCTCTGTTGATTGTTTGCTGTATGGAAACTTCCATTTATGATAGCGCTTTTGTTGATTCTTGCTATTATTTCTTGTGCAATCAGGGTTCTGCTCTGAATGTTCTTACCTATTTCTTCAAGAGTTTTATCTTTTTTTCTTCGAATAGATTTAGTTCTTCTATTTTGATATCTAGGTTTTTGATCATTTTGGTTTGACTTTATTACAGTGTGACATATATTGCTCTACTTCCATTTTTCTACATATGGAAACCAATTTTCCCAGCCACAGTTGTTAAAGAGTCTGTCTTTGGCCCAGCATATATTGCTAGCTCTTTGAAAATAATCAGGTAGCTAAAGATGCATTAGACTGTTTCTACATCTTCTCTGTAACTTTGTTATGCATGTCTACATTTTTTGTATGTGGCAGTACCTTACTATTTTTATTAGTGTAATTCCAAATCTGGGGCCATAATACCTCCTGCCTTGCTCTTTTTTCTCAGGATGTCTTTAGCTATTCTAAGTTTCTTCTAGTGCCATAAAAATTTTGGAAATTTTTTCTACTTTTGCAAAGAAAATTGTTTATTTTCATTTATGTTCCATTAAATCTATGTGTCATTGTTGGTAATATGGCCAGATCACAACACTGTTTCTGCTTATTCAGGTCAAGGTCATGACCGTCCATTTCCTGTTCCTCTTCTGTCTCTTTTTCAGAGTACTTTAATTTTCATTATAAAGATTTTTATTTCATTTTTTTAAGGTTAATTATAAGTTTGAATTTTTTTAAAGATTTTGCAAATGGAATTGTTTTCCTGATTTGTTTCCTGGTGATTCATTATAGGTGTACAGGTACACTATCGAATTTTATGTGTTCCTTTTCTATCTGCTACTTTGAAATTTTTATTTAGTAAGTCTAAGGATTTTTTGGTGGAATTTTTGTGTCTTCTATGTAAATAATCATGTGATCTGCAAATAAGTATAGTTTGACTTCTTACTCCTTTTCAGTTTTTCTTTTCTTCCTTTTACTTGATTGCTTTGCTCAACATTTCATGTAAACTGTTTTTATCAAATCTTATTCTTTATTATATATTTTTAGTACATAACATTTACATTCCTTGTGGAGCTTTGACACACCTACATAAAACATCTTAATTTGTTTTTTCATCCACTTTTCCTTCACTCCTTCCCTCTGCACTTATCTCTTGACCACTTCTTGTTTCATATTTGGCCTGTGTTTTAGGTACATAATGTCTGTGTTAATTGTGAGTAGGTACACTTACATAACATATCTTACTTCTGTTTTTCATTCCATTTCTCTTCGCTTTCTCTCTCCTCCCTCCATCTCTTGATCTCCTCCTTTGAGAAATATCTACCTTCTTACTTCTTTTTCTCTACCTCATAGATAGAAATTTGAAATACAATATCTTTAAATTTTTCAGGAAGATGCCTAGAAGGCTATTTGGTAGTTCAAGTGAAATTACTAGTTTCATTTTTGGGGTTTTTTTTTGGTACCAGGGATTGAACTCAGGTCCTTGCACTTGTGCAGCAAGCAATGAAACCACTGAGCTAAATGCCTGGCCCCTGCTAGTTTCATTTTTTGAGGACTTTGTATACTCATTTCCAACATGGTTTTACTAATTTTCATTCCAAACCAACATCATGTTACCTATTGATCAGGAATGGTGAGAGGAGACATATGGTATATTAGCAGTGGATCATCTCAAATAGCAATTAACAGTTTGAGGTCATGTCCTTCTATGCCTGTTCTCATTACAATTATGTTTTAAATCATGAAAGGATTTTACATTTTTAAAAAAGCTTTTTCTGTATTTATTGAGATTGTCATGGAGTTTTACCCTGCTGTGTAATTCTTACCTTAATCAAGAGTGTCACAAAGTTTGGAAGATAGCTGCTGTAAAATTTACCATTTTTCCATGTAAAGGAGTGATATTGCATGTAATTCTAGATCTTACCAAAAGAGGAAAAAACAAAATAAAATTGCTTATAAGGGAACATTTAACAAATGGCAGAGGAGAAAATCAAAAAATAACTGACTTGGTCAATAGTCTTGAGATTGGCAATCACTTTACTTATAACTAGTTAGAGAATTATTCACAGACAGCACTAGAGCAATAGAATAACTGCAAATGTAAACCACTATGGACTTTTCAGATGTCCAGCTGAAATATACGACAGCTGAAGACAGTTATATATTTAAAAACCCTTTTATTTCTTCTGCATATTTTGAAATATTTCAATGAAATGCGACAACATAACTTTTTCTCATTTTATAATTTATCACTGTTTAGTTAAGAAATAGAAACAAATAGTTATTTTAAAAGAAGTTAAATCATGGAAAAATTTTTGAATTGTTATTATAAAATGAAGGCAAAAAACCAATGTCATGAAAGATAATTACTGAAGGGAGAATCTAAAACATAGATGGCTTACGGGTATGAGAAATATTAAATTAAACCAAGTTTTCTAGGTAGTGAAATTCAAAAATCCTGTTAGTGTTTGAATACAAAACGTGTTTGAAGATAAAAATTTAAAAGCAGCTATCATAATAACAAGCTGTATAGTATGCATACACGATGCATTTGAATGTTACATTTGTAGAAAACTGCTTTGGTTCACGTTATATTCATCTCATTTCTTATTTGCACACTAGAGCTTGATGCCTTTAGGAACCAGCATCTTGATCTTCTCTGAAACTATTTCAAAACCTCATACTAGTAGCATCCATATAAATCAGAACTATTGATGAGAAGACCCATGTTTCTGCATTTTTATTCTCTCTAGGCAATATGAATAAGGCCAACTTCCAGGAACACTGACACGGTTCCTGGAAATAACATGCATAATATATATATATATATATATATATATATATGATGCAATTTTAAAAGGAAATATACATGAAATGTGAAAATGCACATAACTTTTACATGCATGTGTATAGAAGTATAGCTTTTCCCTTCAAGGCCAGATTCATTGCTCAGAAGTTACAGAGGCTGACTAATTTTATTCATTTAAGCATGTCGTTTATGATGAAAGCAACCCCAAAACATTCACTTGATATACAACTACAAACCGAAGGACACAAAATTCAGTTATGATTCATGGAATGGAATAAGAGCCAGGAATCTATAAGAATGTGCCCTAGGAGGCAGGAGTTGCATTGTTGAGTATTGATTTTCCAATATCAACTCTGAAAGGAATAAAAGTGATAATAACATTACCTCCATCTGTTCTGTATCATTCACAGGGCACTTTTCATATCCTACTTCATCAGTCTGTGGATGAAACGGTTCAGCATAGAGGTGAAAACTGTGTACCACAGTGAGGTCACTCCATTATTTCTAGGGGGATTCAATGCCACAGATGCACGGTAATGTCTGATTGCTGTTCCACAGTTTAGCAGACAACTGAGAGGTAACAGCCATGGGGGGGGGGCTTTATTCTTCCCACATGAAGATGGGAGTCTCAGAATGGAAGAAACAAATTCACAGTAACAGAAAAATATTTCTGAGAGAGGAAGAAAACCACAGATGATGCCACCAAAATAAATGACTGTAATTTTGGTAACAGTATCAGAACCAGCAAGATTAAGAAGTTGAGGGAGATCACAGAAGAAATTAGCTATTTCCAAATCCTGAACATAGGTAAAGTGTGAGTCAATCAAATTCTGCCCCTGGGAAACAATAAAGCTGGACAAAAATGACACAAATTCTTAGTATCCACAGAGCCTAGGGTTTATGATAAGCTGTAAATGCAGGGCTGACACGTCTACAAACCTGTCATAAGCCATCACTGTCAGAAGTGTGTCACCCATAAGGACAAAGATGAGAATTAGATATCTGCATCAGGCAGGCCAGATAGCAGATTACTGTGTTCAGAGATCTGAAGTCCACAGTCATCTTTGGGACTGAGGTAGAGATTATGCAGATGTCAGAGAAGGACAGGTTGGAGAAGAAGTGCATGGGGGTGTGTAAGTGGGAGTCAGAGCTTCCAACTAAAATAATGAGCAGGTATAGAAGCACTGTGACTAAGTATATGGACTGGAGTAGACCAAAGAAAATGCACTGTATGTTAGGATCCTCTGAAAGAGACATGAAGTGCAATTCTGAGACATGTGTTAGATTCTGTGCTTCTGTATTGTTTGGACACCTTTGAGAAAGAAAAGAGGATTGGTAAATGAAAAGAATAGGCACCAAGGGCTAAATAACAGTAAAATTGCCCTTGACTTTTTCCATTTAATACAGCATGCAAAAACTAAAACTACATTTTCTCCACACTAATTTAAATTTGACAGGTTACAATCAGAAAGTATTGCCAGATATCTTCTGGGGGTTTCATTGTGTTTTTTGATTTCCTTCTTTTATGAATGAAGTTCTCACTAAAATATTTTTCATATTTTGAAAACCTTTAAATATAAAATGTGTGTCCTTAATTTTAGCAGACGGCAGGTTTTGGTAAATTTAAGTAAAATGCATAAGAACGATATTACCATTGACCATAATTTTGGCATTCGTGTGCACTGCAGTGTCAATGATGAAATAAACAATACAATGTTATGAACACTTCTGATTTTTTTTATTTCTTACCTCTGTTGACACAATCTTATCTCTATAAAGTATCCTGGAAGGAAGACAATGCTGTGCTTTATCCCCCATCTGGATTTTATTGTCAGTGCCTGGGAACATTACTTTTTTCTGATTGGAAATATCATTAGTTTATGACTAAATAATTTAGCACCAGGTTAGAATGAAAAGCCCAAGATAAGGTCCCACCATTTTTATGAGATTTAACGTTTTCACATCAACATTTTCTTCCCTAGGGATTAAAATTCTCTAAACTAAATTACTTGCAGGTAATTTAGGTTTGTTATTTGGTCTTCTTACACTATGAATAAATGCAAAAATGCAAATAATAACACAGACCATAAAGTAAACACATCTGGGAAGTATCTTCACAAGTATAATGGAAACCATAATTATCTAGCTTACAGTTGTTGCAAGGAAGTTACAAAATATTTTTGAATTGGACAGACTATAGTTTTGTCTCATTCATCAATATATTTGTGAATAATTTAAAATATTATGATATTCTAGCTTGGAACCAAACTGAACTTTTTTTTTTTCAGAATACCTGCATGTTAACTTCTTGACAGTTTCCATATACACCATGTGTGAAACCAGGGTCTTTGAATATGTCCTCACTTTTATTTTATTTCATATTTACTTATTTGTTTTATTGAATTGGAGATTGAACTCAGGACTTTGCACTTGCCAGGACGGCATGGTGCCATTGAGCTAAATCCCCGGCCCCTCATTTTTAGAATATAAAATATTAGCATAACCTATCAATATGACCACTAATACCTATTTAAAAACAAACATTTACTAACATCATATGTACTTCAGAAGGCATACTTTAAAGTGGTTTAGGAGTCCAACTATGAAATTTGAGTTCTTAATATCTTTGAATCATTCCATTCTCCTACACACATGTTCCTCAAAAGAAGCTGCTGTCAGGGGTTATTTTTATGTCAATAAATACTTGTCAGTAATGAATTCTACATCCGTAGCACTTTCATATAATTCTAAACTACATAGTGCCTATAGCACAGCTATGTAATTTTTAATGTAACAACATCTAGCTACATATACAGAATTCATTATAATGTTGTTTTAAGTTTCTGTGAAGTACACACATCATTTTGAAAGGATTAAACTGGTGCATAGCATTAAGTGAGGCAGGGATATCTTTTAGTAAGTTTGCTATACAATGTTTTGAATGCTTTTTCTTCCACTGTGTCAAAGGAAAATTTCTAAATACCATATAGGTTGGGGATTGTCATATGAATTATAACTGAGTTATGTGCCATTTCCTACTTGTCAACTCCATTACTAGTCTTAAAAAATCTGTCCTAATCAAATACAACCTATTACTCTTAATATTTCCTGTCAAAAATTTAACTGACATTTACCAAGTAATAATATTTGCATGATTATTAAACAACTAATTTCATCTTGTATAAATAATATATTTTCATCGGTAGTGGAGACAGTGTCCTAGTTAAAGGGCAGGAAATCAACATTTATGTTCCGGTCATTGACCTGCCACTGTAGGCAGAATGTGTGTACATCATTTCGTCTTTCCAACCTCATGGTACGTAACAGAAGCAGGGAAAATAACATTCATCTCCAAAACATTTGTGCAACTAAGGGACATTTGGAAGTTAATATTTTGGTCATCACATTGTTTCTTCAAATGAATGATTTCGTCATTAGAGAAATAGTTTTTCTAATGTATAAAAAATAATTTTATACATTATTTGAATATTCCTCTTTGATTTTCTATTAATATAGCAAAAAATTTTACTTCTTATGTTAGTGTTAAATGTAATCATTTGTGGAGATGATATATGCACGTCATATCTTTTTTATTACTACTTCCTATTCACCTCCCAGTCACCCTCTACTCCCATACTCAAATCATCTCCTAATCTCACAAAGTCTATTTCTAGGTTTCCTCTCATATCTTACTCCAATTTATGGCCCTTGATATTCTTCTACAATCTTGGAATGATGGAATAGTGTAGATGCTGAATTGTTAGTGCTCTTTTGCCCATGACAAAGCTGCAAGCAAAATCTATTATTTCTTACCACTGATTCTGATGGATATTCTTGAAAAACTTAAACGTGGAGACATTAAATCAACAAGAGTGTCCAAACAGCATTGATTACATTGCATTTCTGTGCAAAAATACATAAAGAAAAACAGGAGTGATCTGTCCATGGCTTAGCAGAGATTTTTATTTTTATTTATTTTCTATGTCACATATTGTGCAGAAGTGTAGGGTGAGAAATGAAAGTCATTTCTCTACAAATTCATAACAGGCATTTATGTAGGAAAATGATTAAATGGTCAATTATGAAAATAGAGAAATAAATACTTCAAGTACAGGATATTGTCATTGACCAATATGAAAAGTAGCTTTACGATTATCAATAACATTTAAAATATTCTACAGTTATTTTAAGTTTATCATGTATTAAACACATAGGAAGCAATATCTGTTTCTTTCTGATTTCATCCAGTTTCATCTTCTAGAAATAAACTCATCACAATTCTAGTCTCAAATAAATTAACACCTTGCCCCATGTCTCAAAAATCATAAATGGGATTGAAAAATTGCAAATTTAACTGAATCTTATGCACCAACCTTCTTCAAGTTTTCCCAAATATCAGATAAAATAAAGCCAAAATCTAGTGGTTTCAAACATTTTTTAAACTCCTGCAAGTTACTTCAGCAACGATGAAACCAATACCTCCTTTTCAGATTGAGTGGGGAGATTTAGAAAATGTGGACTGCTTCAAGGTTGTACAAAAGAGGGAAGGAGGGAATATGTGGTAAATGACCATGTGCCTGCTCATTCTGTGATCATTGCCTGTGACCTATGCTTGTCCTTCCTATGCTGGTACAGCAGGAAACACATACTGCTCTTTCATCTGATGATCTAGGAACCCGCATAAGAAGAGCATAGTGAGCAAAGGGTCCATTCCTGAAGTGAAGGAGACCCTTAGCTTCTTGATTCCCTCTTGGAGGGATGTTACATGTTGGCTGTTAATGGGACAGCTTGCCAGGATTAAATCTAAAGTCTTCCCTCTCTGCAAAATAAAGTGCATAGTTTTTATTTGGGGAATATTGTACATTTGAAATAAAATGGAACAAGCTGTGAAACATAGAACTCAGAGACTGGATCTTTGCAATCCCTCAGACATAATTCACAAGGTTATCATTACTGTCATCCTCCTCCTCTTTTTCTTTATTCCCTTCACAGTCCTTTGAACTGTTAGGAACAGAGCAGAGCAGATCATTTTATGTTTTTGTGTTTGAGATGTCTATGAAGTACAACACAGGCAGGAGGAAAGCAACAGTGAATTAGTTATCAAGACCCTCAATCCAACACAGGACATAAATGTCACACTCCGCATAGTTGAGAAATTTTCACTTTGTATCCCTTCCATAGGCCATCCACCTGACTTGTTAGTCCTGATGAGGGGAAAATGTTTCTGACAGTCCTTTCTCCACCCATTATCTCCATCCATCACTTACTGGCTAAGGCTGCTTCTGTGCTTGGTCATGACAAATGGATGCAGGTCTGAAACAATTCTCCTGCCTTGTGCCCTTATAGGGCTATGACTCCTTTCTCAGCCTTGCTACGAAGCCAGTGTCTGATTGCAGCATCCTGATGTAGACAAATATGACAAAGGAATCATGTTATAGAGCCCAATGGGGCACAGCCATCACACTGAAGGGATGACCTGTGAAGCATCTGGATTACTATCATATGACCTTTGTGGCCCAATTCACAGAGCTCACAATTAGGCAAGTTGGCCCACTTTTTTTCTAAACTCTAAGGACTTCCTACTATTGGAGAAGAAAAAATCAAAACCCATAAATGTCCACTCAACGTTTTGGGGTTCTTCCTCTCTTCAGAAAGGGATTTTGTGTACAATTTCTTGGGTTTGTTGCTTTTTGTTGCTGTTGTTCTTATTAAGATTCACCTGTATTTTATTTACTTCCATTGTTAATCATGGTAAAAGTATATAATTAAAACATTTTTTCCATTCTTGTGCACTATTTTGTGGTATCATTTAGGTTCACCTGGGTGTTGTGCAACTCTCACCAATGTATCTTTCCAGAAATGCTTCCTCTTCCCAATCTAAAACCTAATACTTGTTTTAAAACTCTATGTTCTTCCTTCTCCCAACCCTGCTAATGACCATTGCCCTGTTAATGTGGTAAGAAACTAAAATCTGAAATCTAAAACAAGGAAGCCTGACAAAGACATCTACAGGTTAATTTTTCTGTGTTTTCCAACCTACATTCCAAGTGAATGCCCCTGGTACTGAGATTAAATTGTCCTGCTGTGGATCCTCCTTGGAGCTCATTTAATGTCCTTGGTCCTCAGGCAGAAGACAAAGATATTCACCATAGAGGTGACCACAGGAACAGTCCAAAATACAGGCTCCAGGTTTGAATCTTCTTAATTTCTTGACATGGATTTATGATAAATGTGACAATAGGTGCTTCTGTAGTTCTTGAATCTATTCTAAAAATGAAAAAAATGAAGGAAAGAAAACAAATATATGGACATCTAGCACTCTCTATACAATTTGAGTTAATGTTTTCAGAAGTAAAGTATTTCCCTATGATATCCATACTCTTCAAAATTATTTCTCACTGAACTTTTTTTTTTGGTACCTGGGATCAAGCCCTGGACTTTGAACTTCCACAGCAAGTGCCAGAATCACAGAGCAAAGTCCCTAGCCCTTCTCCATCAGTCTTAATAAAATTAAATTTGTTTAACTATGAACTCAATCTTATTAAAAGTCTTTTTATGCTGGATTCTGTTATTCACATCAATCTATACAAACTAAATTTAGGGACCATTAAAAATCATGATATACAAAGAATATTATGCAAAACAATCACAATATTGTAAAAAAGTTCAAGAGTTTATAAAAATAGGAAATAAATAGTAAATTTCTTCCTTTAGGAAGAAAATTGTTCTTAAAATAAGTTAAGAAAGGATGATATAGATCTCATTTAATTCTAAGACAAAGGATAAAATCTTTTTTGGCATATTTAAAAAGCCATAGAGCAACAAGGGGAATATTAAATGAATATATAATATAATCAAAGATAATGGATTATAATGAGAAAAACATTGTCATATGCCACATTAATTTAAGCACTTTTTTCTTTCTGGGATTTTCTAAATTCCCTCACTTAAAATTTGGTATTTTAAAATTTCTTTTAATTTTATTAAATTCTTTTATTGGTACATTGTAGGTTTACAACACAATTACATTTCTCACTGGGAATTGTACCTTTACATACTGCATCTTGGTTCTTATTTTTTCCCCATTCCTAGCCCTCCCTTCATGCCCTCCACCCTTCCCTGTTTACAAAGACTTTATTTCCATTTTTTCCATTTCCCATCATTTTTCCTTTCCCTTCTTTCCTTTCCCCTACCCCTCCCACTACACCTACCACATTGGAACTTTTCTCCTATTTTGCATTATCCATAATTCATTCTAATCATTGGTACATTTTAGGTATACAATATAATGACATTCATCATTGGACATTTGCACCTTTACATAGTCTCTCTTGGTTCTTATTTTTCACCCTTGCCTAGACCTCCCTTCAACTCCTCCAGTCCTCCCTATTTACAAAGATTTTGTTAATATTTTTCCATTTTCTCATATTAATTCCATACCCTTCTATCCTTTCCTCTAGCCCTCCCACTTCCTTCTCCTTTGCCCCTTTTCTTCCTATTTCACATTACCTATTATACATTTAGTCCTTATTTATACTTTTAGTTTCTCACACCAGAGAAACAATTCGGTATTTATACATGTGTGTCCTATTTATTTCACTGAAGAGTATGGCCTCAATGTGTATCCACTTAACTATAAATGTCCCTAATTTCTCATTTTTTACAGCTGAGTAGTACTCCATTTTATTTAAAAAAAAAAAAACATTTTCTTATCCAGTCTCCAGTTGATGGGCATTTGGGCTGTTTCCAACTTTTAGCTATTACAAATTGTGTTGCTATGAACATGGGTGCACATATATCACTGTTGTATGATACTTTTAATTCTTTGGGGCAGATCTCCAGCAGTGGAATAGCAGGGTCAAATGGGACTTCCAGTCCTAGTTCTTTGAGGTATCTCCATGCTGATTTTGACAGTGCTTGCACCAGTCTACACTGCTACCAGCAGTGGAGCAGGGTTGCTCTTTCCCCACAGCCCTGTCAGCATTTGTTATTGGTTGAATTCTTGATAGTCACCATTCTTTCTGGAGTGAAGTGGAATCTCAGCATTGTTTTCATTTGCATCTCTCAAATGACCAGTAATGTTGAACATTTTTTCATGTGTTTATTTGCTATTTCTGCTTCTTTGTCTGAGAAATGTTTGTTCATTTCAGATGCCTGTTTTAGATTGGGTGTTTATTTTTGGTAGGTCTCATCTTTTTAAGTTCTTTATAGATTCGAGATAGTAGACCTTTGTCTGAGGAAGAGCAGGTGAAGATTTTATCCCATATTGTGGGTTGTCTCTTCACACTGCTGGTGGTTTCTCTTGCTGTGCAGAAGCCTTTTAATAAGAAGATATCTCACTTGTTGATTGTTTGTGCTAGTTCTTGGGCAACTGAGGTTTTGTTCATAAAATCTTGTCCTACACCAATATCTTCAAGGGTTCTACCTAACCTCTGTTCCAACTGGTTCAGAGTTTATATTTTAATATTTAGATCTTTAAT
>NW_004624876.1:2206193-2237230 GCF_000247695.1 Heterocephalus glaber
ATTTCTCATGTTCCCTTATAATTTTGAAGCAATTTTTCTTTTCCTGGTCACTAATTGCAATCTTATCTTCTATATCTGAGTTTCTGTCCTCACATTGGCTTATTGTGCTGTGTAGACTTTCAATGGAGTTTTTCATGTCCTGGAAATCTATTTGCATCTCTTATATGGATTCCATTTGTTTCCTATGTTGGGATTCCATCATGTTCCTGAGCTCCTCTTGAGATTTATTAATCATGGCTCGCACTAGGGGGACAATTTCTCCTAACATCTGAGAAATTATCCCTGATTTCATTTTTTCCACATCCCCTTTTGTTGCCAGTTCAATGGTGCAGGTGGTTAAGTATCAGAGTGTTCCATCTCATTTCACTTTGGGGTTGCTGTAGGTGATCTGGAAGTCTGGTTTTGAGACTTATTTACATTTTTTCTCCTTTCACCTTGGGCGGGGGGCTGTTAGCACCTGCACAGATTACCTCATCTGAGCTGGGAAAGGTGGGACAGGGGCTGTGAAGCCCCTTCCTCTGGGCCAGGAGCAGCGGGACAGAAGGTGGCCCAAAAGCACTTTCCTGTTGGCTGGGAGCAGTGGAAGTGATGGGGGCTGGGAAGCCCCTTTGTCTGGACCAGGAGCAGTGGGATGGTGGCTCAGAAGCCCCTACTTCTGGGCCAGAGTGGTGAGAGTGATCGTGGCCTGGAAGACCCTTCCTCTGGGCCAGGAACAGAGGGACAGAAGTTGGCCCAAAAGCCCTTTCCTCTGGGCTGGGAGCAGAAGGAGGGATGGTGAATGGGAACCCCCTCCTCTGGACCAGGAGCAGTGGGACAGCAACTCAGAAGCCCCTGCCTCTTGGCCGGGAGCAGCAGGACTCAGTACCGTGGTCTGGTGGTCTGGTGTCCTCTGCGTCTTTGTAGTGTATAACCAGTTGGCTACCTGTCTGCAGTGGGGTGATTCAGTGTCTTCTGTGTGACTTGGGACATTGGTAGGGCGTGCACAGACCTGCCTCTCTACAGCAGCCTGATTTGGCATGTTCCATGTGACTGGGGACCTCCGTAGGGCATGGGCAGACCTGTCTGTGTGCAGTGGGGTGATTCTGTGTCTTCTGTGAAACTTGGGACCTGGGTATGGCATGCACAGACCTGCCTGTCTGCAGTGGGCTGATTCGGTGTGCTCCACGCAACTCCCAAATTTAAGTTTTCATGCTAACTTTGTTTGTCATTTAAAATTATGTAATATATAATCCTTTCTCCTGGTTTAAGTGCATTTCCAATTTGTAAATTTGGTTTAGTTAAGTACACATAATCACACTGATGACTACAGTTCTAGAATTAGAGGATATGACACCTTTCAAAAAATAAAGATGGGGGGGCCAGAGATTTAGCTCAGTGGTTCTGCCACCTCCCTCAAAGCACAAGTTCCTGGGTTCGATCCCTGGTACCAAGAAAAAAAAATAATAATAATGATTGAGAAATTCGTTGAATTTTACAATGCATTTTTGCATCAATGCTCTAAAACAACACAAAAAACCTGGTCTGAAAGATTTATTTTTAAAATATTTTCTTCTGTATTATATAGTAAACTGCTAATCTCAGGTGTCAATAAATGGAAGTTTAAATTAAATTTTAAAAAATTATAATCATAAACCACACATTGCCATTAATCCTTCTCTAAGTAGTCGCCCTCAATGTGAGCCTACTTTTCCCTTATTCTTGATATTTTATGATTCATTTTTTGTTCTTTTCTTCCATGCCTTATTCTGGCTGCCTCAATGTCCTGAATAAATTCAAAATGTTCATGGGAATTTCTGTCAAAATAAGGTGTGTCCTCATTCACCTTACTCCCCAGGTCTAGCACCATGCATTTTCTGGCTCTTTCCCAATGTCAAAATGACCATGAAAATGAATGATTTCAATATGTTCAGGACATCGAGGCAGCCACAACAGCAGAACTAAATGCACTCAGGGCCTGGGATTTAGCTTAGTATTTCCGCCACCTGGCTCACAAGTGCAAGGACCCAAGTTTGATCTCCAGTACCAAAAAAAAAAAGAACTAAATGCACTCAAAGAAGAGGCCTTTCCAGAACTGATTCAGAAAGGTGTAAGAAAGATAGTGAAACTGTGCTCAAAGCAAGAGGGAGGATTTTAATTTTATATTATTTGCTTCTATTGTAATAATTTTTCATTTAAATATTCACCATAGGTTTGAATCCTACATTGCAATCCTTTTTTGATATTTTCAAATAATGAGCCCTTGTATTTAGTATTGACAACTTTAGCACCATTGAAAGACCTCAAACCAGGATTTTAGTCTCAACATCTTTATGTCTAGTTAATAGACTTTTTCATCAGACATTTCTGATGCATTAACTATACAACTCCTACTTCAGATATGTAAAGGTAATCAATTTTATTTTTTGTTAGCACACAAAATATTAGAATTGTGGAAAATCTTAAAGAAAAATCACAGGAAATAGTGTAGACACACCTAGATACTCTCCTCCTAAGTAAAATGGAGATAATAATCACTTAGCTTATAGACTTTTTACAAACATGTTATTATGAAACTCTTCAAAAAGCAGACAAGTGATTCCAGTCTTATTTATGAAAATATTAACACATGAATGTTTTAGCATATATAGACATCTAGCTAAAATTAAAAATGATTCCATCAGAATATCTACATTTGGAGTTCTTGGTGGTCCTTCCTTACACTAAGGTTGAGAAGCACTGCCTGGCATTTACAAAACACTTCATAAACATTTCCGTTTATTATTGTCAATAATAGCCATTACCAATACTAAAACAGAAACATTTAATCCTATGTGCTTCATTTCTCATATATGGTTTTGAATGATCACTTTTGATTTTTTTTTTTTTGATCTATGGGACCTTCCTAATTTTGATGAAAGTGTAGACAGGAAAGCACTTTGTCGAAGTCATATTTCCTGCTAAACCAAAAAAGTATTTGTTCACTGTTTAACAGAGGTTTTCATATTTTTCTTATATTTCCTCTGTGACAGTTTGTTGGTTTTATGGAAATAGAATGGAAGAGTTAAACACTCCTCTTCCAATATTCCACATATATAACCATAAACAGGAAAACGTAAATCTCAGATCCCAGGATTTTTTTAGTTAGTTGTATGATGTTTAAACTTTCCATTAATATTAAAAATATTCACATTTTATTTTACCCTTATATTACTCATTTCCCACCTTAATATCATGAAGAGCATCTACTGTGTGCTATCAGAATATTTTTAGCAGAACTCCAGAGATCCTCATCACAGGTGCGTCTCAAGGCATTAGACCCTATCCTATTTACTGCAGATGAGTGAAATCAAAGCCAGAATTTATCTGAGAGAAAAAAAATGGAAGCAAAGTCTATGTAAATAGGGAAGGGTGTAGGGGGGAAGGGCACACATGTAATGGGGAAAAGTAAGAACCAAGATACATCATGTAGAAGTACAAGCACCCAATGATAAATATAAATGTATTGTATACCTAAAATGTACCAATAAAATAATTTAAGAAAAAAATTGAAGAAATCGAGAATTTCTATCTCTGTGAAATTACATCAGTCTAGGAAGGTTGCGGGAGGAAGATGATTATGATTCAGCCCAGCCTGGGCAACTTCGTAACTCAGCAACACCCTGTGATTTCAAAATAAAAAAGTAAAATTTCTCTGATCTTTGACAAAGAGTTCAAAAACATATGCTAGAGAAAAGATACTCTCATTTAAAAAAAAAGATGCTGGGAAAACTGGCCATCTGCACACAGAAGACTGAACTCAGAACTACATCTCTCAACTCATATTAAACTAAAATCAAAATAGATCAAAATGTAAATGTGAATACAGAATCACTCAATTACCTGAAGGATGAAATAGGTAGAACTCTAGAAGATATAGGCACATGCAGGTATTTTCTGAGCAGAATTCCCACTGCACAAGAGATAACACCAATGATGAACTACTATTCTCAGAAAAGGTCATCATATCCACTAGGTTTTAAAAGTTCTTTTCTGCTGAAATTACATTTTGATAAGCATTCACGTGGGACACACATATATTTCCACACTTGATACATATGGAGAGATCTAGCCACATAATTCTTCCTTAAATATCTTTCTCACCAATTTTCCAGTCATGTTCCTTGTAAGTCCTTGACCATCTGACCATACCACTGGTTACAGCCCATGAAATAGTATATAATTGTACACCTGACCATTTTTTCTTCCAGGTAGAATGCAAAAAGAGGTTCATCACCCAAACTTTTATCTACTATGAAGATTTCCATTCACTACTGTTCTTGGATGTCCTTGAAAAGGGTTGTAATGCTACAGCTATCCATTTTCTGATGATGCCTGCATAATATGCAGAACCACCAGTAAATCAGGCCTAGCCTTCTATTCCTCAGTCATCTGATGATAGAATCCACTCCATGAGACTACATATGCATGCTTGGAGACAGAACACAATGTAGCAGGAGTAGGAACCATGGGCATTTGGGCAACTTCTTCATGTAACTTACTTGTACACTCTGGACTTGCTCAGTCTTGATCACATATATACAACTTCCATTTAATGGTGGAATGTTGCTGTGTATGTTCAAATTTTAGGCTTGGTAGATCAGATAATACCCAAATCATGATGGAGAGCTCAGTGTGTATGACAACCTGGTGTACAATGATCTAATGGCACATTTCTACTAAGGTCTAGGAGCCAAACTGCATTTCAAATGGATTTTAGAGCAGAACCTTGCTCCAAAATACTGAAAGCCTCTGTGTGATTCACCTATTCTGGCCCAGTAGAGATTCCAGATATCATGCCTATCTGCTACTGACACTTAAAACACCATTGGATCAACTGGATCATATTGCTCCAGTGACACAGCAGCCTTCTCAGTAGCCTGGACCATTTGCAAAGCTTTCCCTGTCCTGGCATCCATAGAAACCAGCAAATATTCAAGTTACTTCATACATGGGATGGAGTAACACATCTAAGTGAAGCGTGCATTGCCTCCAAAATTCAAACTGGCCACCAGGTGTCATGGCTATTTTTTGGTTGTAGGAGAAGCCACATGCAACAATTTGTCCTTCACCTTAGAAGAGTTAACTCTACATGCCCCACACAACTGTAATGGTTAGAGGGACTTTGATAGAGGACCAAGATAGAGTGACCTTGAAATTTAGTTGGATTTTCCTCCATCCTCTGGGATGTAATAGATTTACTAACAAGTCCAGACTGGTTAGAGCTTCCTGCTCATTTAGTCCAATCAGCATGATATCATCAATATGATGGACTGGTGCAATACCTTGTGGAAGAGAAATATGATCAAGTTCCCTGTGAACTAAGTTGTGACACAGGGCTAGAGAGTATATGTAATTCTGGGCTGGGAATTTAGCTTAGTGGTTCTGCCTTCTGCCTTCAAAATCTGAGTTCCTGAGTTCTATCCCTGGTATTAAAAAAATGAGTTGATATAATCCTGAGGTAGGACATTGAAGATTTATTGCTGATTTTGCCACCTGAATCAAAAGTGTTTCTTGTAGGCCCTATGGGTAATTATGGCAAAGAATGCATTTGCTGAATTGTTAGCTGTGTACTAAGTACTTGGAGGTGTGTTAATTTCCACTCAAGCAAGGAAATGATATCTGGTACAGCAGCTGCAATTGGAGACACCAACTGATTAGATTTATGGTAAAAGAGTTAATATCTAAGACACCCATTCATATCTTACACTGTGCTAATAGGAGAATTAAAAGGGGATGTGGTGGGAACCACAACCCCTTCATTTTTCAAATCTATGACAATAGCACCAAAGTCTGTAATCTCTCCAATGATATGATATTGTTTTCACCTACTATTTTCCTCGATAAAGGCAACCCTAAAGGCTTCCGTTATGCCTTTCCACACATGATTGCCCTCGCACTATAGGTTAGGAAGCCAATGTGAGGATACCGCCAAGTACTAAGTATGTCTTTCCCAATTATGCATTCTGGAATGGAGGGAATAACTACAGGATGGTTTTGGGTACCTACCGGATCACAAATCCTTGCTAAAATCCCATTGATCACCAAACTGCATGGGGCATTACTCTTACTGTAGGGCCACAAAGTTGTTTTGGATACCCTGGGATCAGCATTAGATCTGAACCAGTGTCAGGCAGTCCCTAAAATGTCTGCTCATTTCCTTTCCTCCAGTGTACACTTACCCTGGTAAAAGGCCTTATGTCCCTCTGGGGAAGGATGGGTGAAATATTCACCATATACATTTTTGATAGTGCACCAGGGTCATTCCTCAAGGGTACATCTCCAGCTCTTTATTTGCATACTGACTCAAATCTGTGAATTTTTTGAGGGGACCATGATTTTGTGTTGGAACAATTTGAGGTGCATTTCTGCCCATTTGCCCTTAAAATTTTCTATTTATACAAATCTAGTAAAAATTTACCAGATTTCCTGTCCGTTTCACTTTTGAGAACACCCTGGCAAATCAGCCAGCACCATAGCTGCATGTGTCAGACATTTCTATTGTTGTGTTTCTGCTGTCCATTACAGTAAATATGCATACCTTGTCTTTGTCAGATGTTTAGTATTAATTGACTTCTGCCACTATAGGATCCAATTAGATGCATGATCCTTAAGTTTCCCAATTGAGTGAGTATTATCCCCACCTTCTGACATACAAAGAAGAAAAATGACAGGGCTCTTCAGGGGTGTTGTTGCTTCCCTTATGAATCTGTTTCTCAAGTTATTAATGAAGGGCATATTTTCTAGATCATCCCAGTGTGGAGGATTATGTTTATCAGGGCAATTCAAATCCAGCATTCCAATTTCTCTGAGCATTCTAATACCCTCATCAACAATAGACAAATGAATATCAGGCATCTCTAACTACTCACAGTTTGTCATCTTTTGACCCATATTTCTGCCAAGCAGACAAATGAACCATAAATACATTTTGTAAAATCCCATGAGCTGTAACATTAAATTTAATAAATTCTCTACTTAATGTGCCCAATTCAGGGGACTCACACTTATTTATGAGTTTTTTTCTTGCTACCACAATCCTACACCTTTAAAATCCATTCCTATACTTACACTTGTTAATTTGGCCTCTCCTATAAGAGTTAGAAAATGGAAGAAATTCTTTAGAAGTATAATGGACTTCCTCATGTGTCATACTATGGCCATCACTTTTAGCAGTCTTCTGTGATTTGAGCCTGGTCTAGAAGCACAAGTGTGTGGTAAGTGTAAGTCCTGAGGAGTGTCAGCACCACCATGCTTGGACAACACACAGTAAGTTTCCTCTGGTGTATGAAGATTGGAGCTGAGGATGCCTCCACCACTGTGAGTGGGGAAATCTTTCTCTGGCAGAACAATATCAGTAGACCCTAAGAGTTCAAAGTCCCAGCCTCCTCAGCATCCTCCCAAACATCTACACCCCAATTTATGGGATCTCATTCTTTTCCCATTAGTGTCTTCACCATCACTTCAGATTGCCTTTGTGGCTGAGCATTAAATTTATGCTACAGTTCACCCAGTTGAATTAAGAGGGCCTATGTTTGTGTTTTGGCAATCTGAGCCCTGTGACTAATGGAGGGCATAGTCTTTTTTAGGACACACTTAGGAAGTTTTAGATTCTTTATGTTTGTATAGAGCTGGGAATTAAAATCTTTGAGTTCCTTATTTTTCTTTACAACTTTGTTCTCACATTTAGAAGATTTGAGATTTTCTATGCATGTTTTGAGCCCATTATTTTCCTCCACTAGTTTTTCCAGAGATGCTAAGACCAATAAGATAGCACAATTATATTTCTCACTCTGCCAAAAATATTTTAAGCATGATGTATGGAGACACTAAATTCCTTGTTTCTCACAAGTGGTGAATTATGATAATCAAATAAATCTACATTGTGTATTACCTTAAAGAGTTTATACAAAGGATTATCAGTACTCTGCACATTGTCAGAAGGAGAGACTGTGCCATCTTTTCAAGTCATCAAATTAGAGAGTCAACTCTAGGACTAACTAAACCATTTAAAATATTTCATTATTAACATTCTGTTTCTTAGAGCCACCCCTGGTACAAAATCTGTATCAATCAGTGATCAGTAAAGAAACAGATTTAATAAAATGCAAAGACTGGTACTCCTTCAAAGAAACAGAGTGAGTCTTCCTTCTTCTTTTCTATTTTTATTCCATTCAGGCTATTTATTAGATAGTGCCACTCACAACCAGGGTGAGACTTTTCTTTCAAGTAAATCATTTCAGTAACACCCAGAACTATGCTAAGCAGAACAGTTGTGACATTCTTACTCAAATTGACAAAATGTTTAACTATCACACATGTATAAAATATACTTAGTATGGATTTAGTGATAATAAAAAATTCTGAACAATTTCTATTAAGATTACATAACGATCACCTAAATAGTGAAGAACACATCAGCTATTGGCCTGAAATATAGTAGTTTGCATACACATGTAGATTTAAGTCTCTGTGTGAAGTACAGCTGCTTCAAATATTTTCACTGATTACTTTACAAGATAAAAGGATATGATATAATCTGTTAGTTCATTATTTTGAAAATATTCTTTCAAAATCCTCATGCTTCACATCATGTCATGCAGGAGAAAATTTCCAGATAGTATGTGGGTGGAGAATGTGTGTTTGAAGTCCAACAACTGAGGCATACTCAATTTTACTAAGGATCACTTACATTTCTCTCAATAAAAACCAATAAGGTTTTTCTAGTGATAATCCCTGCATGATTATTGTCAAGATATATCATCTTGGATAGGAAAAATTTCCACTTTGCTCTGTTAGAGAAAACTAGAATCTGGAATGACAGGACATTAATATTTTAGCCAAGTATCATTGACCTGTTACTGAACATATATTGTGTAAATCTATCCACCTCTCTCAGCTATTACTGCATGGTGGCAATATGGATGTAATTATGCAGCTTCACTTCATTGGTGCACCTAAAAGAAATTTGGAATTTAAAGATTAATTATTGTAGTTTTGTGTTCAAACAGAGCACTCTATCTTCATGAAAGTAGCATGTTTATTCCTAGATAGAACTGTGAAAAGGACCTGGGGTGTGACATGATGCAAAATGCTAAAATAGTCCTTAACCCCATTCACAATATTACACTCTTCTCTTTATCAATATTTTAGTTTTACACACAGGAAGATCTTTGTTATGATCTTTGAATAATTTAATATTGTAGTCTTTGCTAAATGAAGATACAGGCACCATGAGTCCATAATGTAGACACAAACAAGAGGTTTTTTACCTTGTTTCTGGCTCCAAGGGATATCCCTGACAGAGATGAAACTGCATGTAGGAAAGTACTGTAGTAGCTACAATGATTATGTTCACATATTGTGAGCCAAGGAAAGGTCTATTCAATGTTTAACAGAGATTTTAACTTTTAACTTCTCCTGCATACCTCAGATAGTATCTGAGGAGTCAAAAATGAAAGTCCTTCAATCTTTTCCAAATGCATGCATATCATGATACAAATACCAAAAAAACAGTGCCACATAGAAAAATGAAAACAACTCCAGATCCTAGCCATTTCATTTGACTGGTATGAAACTGAGTCTTTTATTATCACATTCAGGCTCATATTATACATCTGTCACCTATCAATAACTGGAGGAGCATTTGTTATCTATTTAACCCTCACTTGATACAGTTGTACCATGTAGAAATAAACTTCAATGACAGTGCTGAGTCTCACAGATACAAATAACCTACCATATGTTTCAGAAATAAAGGGTGGAGAAAGGGTTCAAAATTAAATGCTCAGTCCCTGCATTTGATCCACAAAGCTTTTTCTCTATCCAAACCATCAGAAAATTTCCAGCACAAGTTCAGAGATCCAAATTGTCAAACACTTTTGTCTGAGAATTTTTAATCACGTTCCACTCTCCTGAGCAAGAATGAAATAAAACCCTCAGTTGATTTCTCTTCTTCAGTTTAAGAAGAATGAATAAAAGATTGGAGCAACATGTGGAGGGATTCCACAAAATCCTAGAGTAGGGAACAAAAATGAGGTCAATTCTGACCATTGTGAATTTTCTCTATCATTGAACTTTGCCTCTGATCTCAGAAACCCACCTACAGTGTATGCAGTTGGTGTCACCTCTGCTTTCTCCTGTGATTTACTTGAAAATCCAAAAAGAGTACAGTTAGAAAAAGTCCCTTCCTGGGGATACAGGGAATAGAGATGGGTGCTTGAATACTCAAAGGAACCATGTGTGGGATTCGCCAGCGAAGATGCCCTATGTGTGTTATCAAACATCCTTATACATGCACATCTTCCCTCTTTTCTACACAATACCCTGTAATTGATTACACAGAATGCTGTCCTTTTTTTACTTCTAAATAAAATGATATAAGAGCTTATCATTGAGAAACATTGTGTAGATAAACTGAAACAATTTTCAGGAACACAGAAGTCGAATGATACCATGTAGCACTCTCTCAATATTGATTCACAATTCTGTGATATTCCTTATCATTACACTCATAATCCTTTTGGGGTGATTAGTCAGAAGTTTATAGACAGCCAAAATGTAAAATCATGGATTAGTTGTCTGTGGGGAGCAGTGCCAGAGTCAAAATAAAAAATAATTTACTGAAAGTTTTAGTCCCCTATAAATGCCAAGTCTAAACTTCAAAGTACTTACAGATAAAACTGTGGACAACCCAGACAGCCCTTCTGTCTATCCACTTTCATGTATGTGTTCATGATGGGAAACCATGGCTACAAAAGTCCTTTCTCCATCCATCCTCTCCTTCAACACTTACTGCGTTAGGCTGTGGCTCTACTGGGTTTTGTCAAAATTGGTGAATCCCATACCACACACCTGCCTGAAAACCAGAGAGAGGTCTTATTCAAATGAGGGAATCAATCATGTCAGATATGGGCGTTCTATTTCAGAAAAACATGAGGAGGAGATGTAGCAATGGTGACAACTGGAATGGAACAATCAAAATGAAAGGCTAGAGGAATGAGTGAATATGGACTAATTATGACCTGGAAGGCTCACTGCACACCATTAATTGTTACCTAAATTGAACCATGTTATTGTTATCTGTAACTTTTAAAAATTAAATATAAGATGAAAAAGATAAAATCAATGTCCCCAAGGGCACTGGATTCTTCCTTTACACAGGAGGAATTTTAAGTGTACTCTTTGATAATTTGTTCCTTAAAAAAATAAAGTTCCTGATTGGAAGTGAGGAAGCATCACTGTAATCCCAGAACTTGTGAGGCTGAGGCAGGAGGATCATCATGAGCTCAAGGCAAGAATAGGTTACATACTGAGTTGAAAGCCAGGGTAAACTATAGAGAGAGACACCGTCTCCAGAAAAATGTCCTCAAAATTTAATCTCTATCATTCATTGTGGTCAGATATAAATAACTACTAAATGTACCATTTTAACTATCTTTAAGTACAGTTTGATAATGTTAATGACAGTAACTTTTTCTGCAAAAATTACTATTATTCATGTTTAGAAAAATTTTTATTAACACCTGAAATTTGCAATCATATGAAAATCCTGAATTCCACCATCTCCTAATCAGCAATGATTCTGATATGAAACACCAACCAACTAAAGTAAAGTGACCAAAGAGAAGGTATTTATAGGTGAATTTGGGGGGTACAATTTTTCTACATTTTCAAACCTAAACTTCAAATGAATGCTAAATCTCCTGGGATTAAACACTCCAACTGCTGAGCCTCTTTAGGGTGTTGCTAATGTCCCTGTTCCTCAGGCTGTAAATGAAGGGATTCAGCATAGAGGTAACCACAGTGTACATCAGATAAGCCATCATGCCATTGCTGGGAGAATATGACACAGATGAAGCAATGTAAGTTCCAACACATGTTCCATAAAATAAGCAAACAACTGACAGGTGAGAACCACTGGTAGAAAAGGCTTTGTACCTCCCCTCAGATGATGAGATTTTCAGAAGGGCAGAAAAAATTTTACAGTAGGAGAAAATTATCCCTGATATGAGTAAAAAACCAAATACGATAGCAAGCATATACGTGACTATAATTTTGATTAAGGTATCAGAACATGAAAGGTTGAAAACTTGAGAAGAATGGCAGAAAAAATTAGCAATTTTGACATCTTTGAAGCAGGTAATTTGTAAGGCAAATAAATTGTGCAACTGGGAGTCCAAAAGGCTAAGAAAGACTGAAAGCAAAAGTAATAACATACAGAGGTGCAGGTTCATAATGACTGCATAGTGCAGGGTTGGCAGATGGCCAGAAAGTGATCATAGGCCATCACAGTCGGAAGCATGTCATCCATACATGTAAATATCACAAAAATAGACATCTGTGTCAGGCAGCACACATAGGAGATGACCCTGCTGTGAGTTAGGGTGTCCGCCCTCATCTTTGGGACTGCTGTGGAGATGAAACAGATGTCCACAATAGACAGGTTGGAGAAGAAGAAGTACATGGGAGTGTGGAGGTGGGAGTCAGAACTAATGGCCAGGATGATGAACAGGTTCCCAAGCACTGTGACCAGGTACATGGACAGAAACAGTTCAAAGAGGATGGGATTCAAGTCTTGGTCCTCTGACAAACCAATGAGATGGAATTCTGAGATACAGGTTATATTATGTGTTTCCATAATGCTTGAATACCTTTGCAAAAATTCATTGGAAAAAATGAAAACAATAAGTAGCACACAAGACACTCTATATGTAACGAATTCATGTACTTCCATTCAAACTATTCTAATGTGATGTCTGAAACCTTTAGCCATATTGCTCCAATGTGAAAACACTCTAGTTGTGAACCACTGTTTCAGAATATTTCCTGACATTCAAAAATTCTCCATTAATATTACCTCTTTATATGTTTATATTTAAAGATACATTAATGCTTACAACACAACTAATATTTTTAGAGATTTGGACCATCACCTATGAAATTGGAATTGTTGGTGTCTCTCTATAATTCTATTCTCTTACACACCTATTTTCCAAGGAATTTGTTGTTATGGTTTTTGTTTTGTTTTGTTTTGTTTTGTTTTTGGTGCCAGGCATCGAACTCAGGTCCTTGTGCTTGCAAGGCAGGGGTCAGAACCAATGAGCTAAATCCCTGGCCCATGAATTTCATTAGATTTCCTGTCAATGTTTTCAAGTCAATATTGATTTATGAATCCACAGGTGTTTTGTAGAAACTGACCTACAAAGTACCTAAAGCCCATGTACGTTCTGTACAACACCAAACCTACTGCCTCTGAAATAGAGAATCTTTCACAAACAAGAGGTTTTAAGTCTTCATTAACTAATGAAAACCATTACATGGAGACAATTCATATAAATTGCAAGTTTATTATGATGACAATCTGTTTAAAATTCTTCTGCTTCTCTTCCTGCCAAACTAGTTATGATGTGTATACAGTATACTATATTGGTGGGAATTACTTTGACTTCCATTGAAAAATATATAAAAATTGTGCTATTTCTTCCAGAAAACCTCAGTCTTAATCACTTACAATCTCTTGTTCTGGAGGTAAAACTTCAAAATATCCCTATAGTCTATCCAGTAATTAACTTTGTAGGATAATACACAAGTAAATTTCATCATATTAGAGAAATAACATATCCATTTTGCTTCAGTGAATGAGACTGCCCTTCAATGAAACTCAGGAAATTAACACTTTAGTCTCATGTCATTGACCTGCTCCAACATGTATGATGTGTGTAAATCTGTCCTGCTCTCCATGCTCACCCTGCTTGAGGAAAATAAAGACAGCTACACTCATCTTCAGGTGTGTGCCAACTAAAGGAAGTTTGGAATACACATAGACAAGCATTTTAAATTTTTGTTTTTAAAATAACGGATTACAATATTATCTCAGTAGGAACTTTACTGATGAATGCAGTAACTATATTCAACTGGCACCAGAGCCTGGGGTGATATGAAGTTCTATAATGCATCTTAGAGTGAGGCATACATCTACTTGCTACCTTCTCTATTTGCCTTTTTAAACCTATTATGAGTATCTCTGATGTGTTTTTGAATAATGAATGTAGATGTAATAGAATGGATTATAGGGACCACATGTGCATGACAGGGACAAAGAAGTAACATGAAAACAGGAATGTACCATACATCTTCACATCATGCTGAATAAGACAAGAATTTTGACCTGAGGAAGTATCCATTCAATGTTTAACAGACATTTTTATTTTTCATGCCTCCTCTTTCCAAACATGACTTAGGCTTTTGGGAATCAGTTATGATCTAAAGGACTGTAAATGATTCCTCTCCGAAGATATGCATATAAGTAAACAACGGGCAAAATAAAATGTTCTGCTACAGAAATAGGAAAAGTGTGACTTAGTTCACAGGAAATAATTGGTATAAAGATTATTCTTATAATTAATTATGACAACTAAAGTTTATTTTGCTGTACTTTTATGTATACTAACCCCATATTGGAAAACTCCATATCTGCATAGTCTTTTGTGCATTTGTTGCAGCTAGAAATCAACACTGATGATAATGCTACTTCAGAGAGTTTGAAACCTTTCACTGCTCCACAGAAACAAGAAATAAACCAGAAAGAATTAAAAATTAAACTGACAGATGCTGTCCAATGCACGAAATTTTTTCCTCATTTCCCAGCCTACAAAAAATATTGAAGCATTTGTTCAGAGGTTTTAACCTCAGGGGGCATCTGAGTTACATTTTTAACTCATATCCTCAATAGAAATAAAAGGGAGGCTTGATATATCCCCATTTGAATTTGTGAGATAGAATGAAACTGCGAGAGTATCTTGCAGTGGTGATGGGAGAGTAATCTGAATTATCAAATGTACACTCTATGATCTTTGTCTGAGATCTCCAATTGTCCATGCTCTGGTGGATGTAGCAGGTGCCACCCACTGCTATGGGATCTGGCAAGAACCCCCAAAAGGAAGAGTGAAGTGATCCAGGGTCTCTTCCTGGAGTGACTGGGAAGTAACTTGATTGGTAATGCTGTTAAGTGGACAGCCTGCCAGGATTACACTTCATGTGAAGTCCTGTGTCTGTAATCACACAGCCCAATTCAAATGTGACTTCACATGTTTCTACTTAAAAGCCTACTGCAGATATCATTAAAATGGTAGTCCTTTCCATTTTCTTTAAGCAGTCACAGTGTGCCCACTTAGAATTCCAGGAAGATAAAGTTCATAAAATGAAATCAGATGTACAAAACACATTGCTCAGTCCCTGAAATATATCAAGCCCTGAAAAAAAGTTAAGTATTGTTACTATCCTACTCTATAACATCTTTCATCATCTTCTTCCTCCTTTTGGAGCACTTAAGAATAACTGCAGAAAAACACATTTTTGCTACTATGCACAAGATGCCAATATGCAGTAGAAATGGGTTGTGTAGGAACAAATTTGAAACGATAATTCTGCTTTCCTCATAAAAGCCAAGAATATAATATTTCCATTCCCCATAACTATATTTTTCATATTTGTACCTTCCCATCTGCCTACCTCATCGTGTTTGTCATCATGATAAGGAAGCAACACTTCAAGGATCCTTCCCACATTAATAAGCTACATCTGCACTTACTGTGTGATGCCTATTCACTGCTGGATCATAGTCAAAGAGAGCAGAACCAAAGACCCTGCTATGTCTGAACCCAAATGAAACCTCAGTCTCTGTCCTAAATACTGAAATTAATGCAAAGTCAGATAGGAGCTTCCTGATGTAGATAACCATGGAGGCTGAGACATAGGCATGGGACTCACTGGACTGAAGTCATCAAACTGAAAGGTTGGAGGCATAAGCTATTTATTGACTCTCTCTATATATATCTTTGCAGGTTTAATGCAATGGCATGTAATTAGCCAAAATATCCAATGCCATCCCAATCTCTAAGGACTTCTTAAACTAATTAAAGAAGGAGATAACATGAAAATAATTCAGTTTCTTCCTTTACTCAGGTTAGCCTGGTGTGTCCTAATCACTTCTGTTATTCATGTATTATTTCTAAATGTATGTCTACATTTACTTGATTTTTAAATCATATACACTTAACAAAGACCTCACAATTAAATCACATTAAATATGCGCTTCAATGATTTTAATTCCATTCACATTGTTTTGAAACACTAAACCTTGTATAATTTCAGGATATCTTCATTTTCAAAACTGAAAACTTCTACTGGATTTTGAAAGGACTCTTTACTTTGTCTTTTTGTTTGTGTGGGCCTTTTCTTCTCCTATCATCTGAAATTGTTTTTGAAAGAGCTGAGGGAGTTGTTGTGTGATAATAAAAGCATAGGAATCTGAGTTATTTCTCATAACAGGCTTCACTAAACTTTCTGATTTCACGGGTGGTTTTATAAGGTTAACAGTTACTTATTTGGTTTTGTAATAAATCTGTGACAATATTCCTGTACTCTTTTTGGTGTTTCATTTCAAGTCCTTCTTCATTTTCTTTTTACTTACTTCCCCTCCCATACATTCTCAAATGCCTCACCTTCCTTCCTTCTCTTTTGTTACACAAATGCTATCAAAATAATATATTATTATTTTTTCATCCTCTTCATTCACTCCTTCATCTTGTATTGATTTTAGTAAGAGCTGGTGTTAGTAGTGTGTTAGTAGTCAGGTCCTTTATTTTGTCAGCCCTCATGATGATTTAACTGGGAATGGTTGCAAAAGATTAAAGTACTTAAATTTATGTACAAAAAGCAGCCAAGCATTTTTGGCACTGGTAATGTGGAGAAAATAATTGCTTCAAATATTGTTTAATTTTTCAAAAAAATTATGTAAATTAAATAGAATATTTATTCTCTACTTTTTTCTTAACCTTTTTTTTTGTTCTTTATGGGTACATTTTAGGTATACAATTCATTTACATTTATCATTGGGTGTTTGTACCTGTACATGATATATCTTGGTTCTTATTTTTTTTGCCATTATCTGTGCACCCTTCACCCACCCACCCCCGCCCTTCCATATTTACATAGATTTCATTTCCATTTTTTTTTCTTTTCTTATATTTAGCCCAGTGATTCCAGCGCATGCTTCTCAAGTGCAAGGTCCCGAGTTTGATCCCCAGTACCAAAAAAAAAAAAAGAAAATAATTCATTAGGCCACCAAGATAGCTCATCTGGGAGAGTGTCAGACTGAAGATCAATTTTATTTATCAATTTGTGTGACATGGTATATCCATATACCATGACATAAACCCAAAATTATTTTAATCAACATATCTGAATCTGAAGTTTTCAGTTTTCTTTCATTAAATCCAAATTGAGACCCACAAGATTAAACAGATCCTGGCATTTAGAAAAAGTGAATTGATTTTTCATGTTATTATTTTCAAAGTACCAATTAAGAATTTGAAAGTGTAAACATTTAATATTTGCTTCATGACTAACATTTATCATTATTTGAATAATTATGTATGAAATGTGAGGTATTCCTGTCTTCATGATTCCATTCCCCTACATACCTCCTTCATAAAGGCAACTACTGCCAGGAAATTGGTGGGTAGATCTTCTCTCAATGTTTACATGTCAGTATTTATATATGTACCATAACTTGCCCCAAGCACATAATGCTCATATAAGTAGTATACATTACCATCCCTCTTGCTATTGAAATGTCTTAGTTTATACCAACATGCAGAATCAACTCTGTTTTAAATCCATATAGATATACTTCAAATGCTTTATCTGAACCATAGCATTTCTGGATAGAGGAATATAATCTTTGCAACTTTAATTTGATAAATATATACAAAATTTTTTCTCCACAACATTGAAGAGAGAATTTCTATCCAATATGAGGGAAAAGAATAGTTGTCTGACCTTCATATAGATGCATGTGACATTTTACTCAATCACCCATATATTTTGTCTCAATAAAATATCAGTAATTATCATATAAATTAGTTTTGTTCATGTAAATCTTCTTTTTCTTAATATAGATCATCAAAATATTCCAGAGGCCCATCTAGTAACAATGTTTTCATGATAATTAATAACAAATCTTATATTGTGTTGAGTATAACATTCTAAATTTGTCCAGTAAGAAAGACAATGGGAGTCAGGGAACACTTATTTTAGTGTTGTATATTGCCCTGGTACGATATAAAGAATGGGTGTAAATCTCCATACCCGCCTGTGTTTATACTACTTACTTCAGAAAGAAAGAATAACACCCATATAACAGCATGTGTGACATGCTAAAAATATAGAATAAATGAAAGGAAGGAAAAAAGAAAGGTGGAAAGAATGAAATCATCACTAAAGAAATTCTGTAAATTTATAGTACTCTGAAAAAGGAGATTGGAGAAGACATCAGAAAACCAAAAGTCATTCCCTGTTCCTGGATAGGAAGAATGAATGAATAGCATCCAAACCATTATACTACCTAAACTGCTATATAGATTTAATGCAATCCCAATCAAAAGAGCAACAAGATTTTTCACAGAACAACAACAAAAACAACATCCTCTCTGAAGATTTATATAGAACCAGAGAATTCCAGAATAGCAAAAGTCATCTGGAGAGGAAATCAAACAAAGCAGCATGGGCATCAAGATCCCAAGTTTCAAGTTGCATTACAAAGCTATAGCAAAAAAGCCAAACAAATTGGATTGAGAAACATAGGATGTGCAGAACAATGAAACAGAATAAATGATAAAGAAAATTTTCCAAACACATTAAGTCATCTGAACTTTGACAAAGAAGTCAAAAGTTTACCCTGAAAGAGCCAGTCCTGGTACATCCCTATAGTCTCAACACTTGGAAGGCTGAGGCAGGAGCATCACCATGAGATCGAGGCCAGTATGGGCTAATAGTGAATTCAAGGCCAGCCTGAACTACATAGTGAGAGACATTAAACTACATAGTAAGTCATGATAAAAAAAAATCATTCAATGTCACATAGTATTTAAAATAACAGAAATCTGACAAAAGAATATAGTCTTAAAAGTAGGGGAAAATTGTCAATCATTTATACAGTTAACCCCATTACAATTATACCAGGCTTCTCAGCAAAAACTTAAAGGCAAGAAGAGCTTGGAATGAAGTGTTTCAAGCCCTAAAAGAAAACAACTTCCAACCTAGAGTGATATATTCTGCAAAATTATCTTTCAAAATTGATGGATAAATAAGGCATTTCCATGATAAACAGCACCTACTGGATCACTAGCAAAGATTATTGCTTCCTGTTCCGGTATCTTTATACTTTGTTGGCCTAGAAGTCTTAGATGGGAGTAGGGAAGGTTTGTACCAAGAAGCACAACAATGATTCCTTTCAACTGGGAGCAAAGAATTTCCCTTGGTCAGTTTGAGCTCCTCATGCTCTGAGTAAACAAGCAGAATAAATAATTGTGGTGTTGGCAGGGACAATTAATTTGGACTATCATGGGGAAATTGGAATATTACCCTACAATGAAGGAAACAAAGAAGTGTAAGGGAAACCTTAGGGCAGCTCTAACTATTACCACGCCTTATTTTAAGGTCAAGAGGAAACAGGTAGGAAGACAGATGGTCCAGAATCTTCAGGAATAAAGGTACAGGGCACCCCGCCAGGAAAGGAAAGAGACTTACTGAGGTGTTTGTTGAAGGCCAAGGGAATACTGAATGGTTAGTCAAGATAGGTAGTTATAATTACCAGCTATGACCCCATGACCAATTACAGAAATGAGGATTCTAATTATAATTGAACTCTCCTGTTTTGTCAATGTGAAATCTTTTTAGCACACTGTTTATAGGCTTAATGGTGGTTCTTACATATTTTAAGACATATTTGAATGTTGGTGTTATACAATGTTAGGAGTAAGCATTATCAAAAGAAAAACTTTCCCTTCTATTCTGGGAAGAAAGTAGTGCACTTCTATTTGTACACAGGATAGTTGTATCATGTTAGCCATAATTATGAAATTGCTATTGTATTTGGAGACTAAGTTGTTTTTTTTTGTATTGAGGATCGAACTTGGGTCCTTGTGCTTGCAAGACAGGTGACAGAACCACTGAGCTAAATCTCCGGCCATGGAGACTAAGTTTTAAGTGAATGTGTCTCATTGTCAAGTTGATTAGGGGTGGATTATGGTATTTAACTGTGGTGTCAACTTGAATGAGAAATATCTAGCTTATTGGTTTAGCATGTCTGTGACTGTGTCTAAATGATTGACTTAATAAAGAGGGAAGTCTCACTCTAGGAAAGAAGGAGGTCTTGCTTCTGTTTCTTCAGAGGAGCTCCGGGCCTCTCTATCACCTTTAGACATCCATCTCCAGGCTTGCAGCACAAATTCTCAGTCTTGGAGCACAGACCCTTCAGCTTCCCAATAACAACTTGCGTGGAACTCTCCAGTGAGCACCAGGTCTTCAATTTTGACAGACTCTTTCACATTTTCCTAGTGCAAGGGGCCGTTTTGCCTTCTTCAATACCTCACTCTGCAGGCAGCTATTGTAAGTCTACCTTATAAACCCTTGTATACCCTTATATGTATTATCTTATCTTATATATCTTCCTCTAGTGAACACTGATTGATACAACCTTGGACATCTGTGGGTCATTAGCAAGTAGAAAAATTCATAAAATCAATAAGTTTGACTAAACTTTATAAATTATACAGATGAAGAGTGGAAATACATTTTGGAACAAGATTATCCTTTACTAGTTGAGAAGAAACCAGAAGCTACAGGGGAAATTTGTCACATTCTGTACAGAAAGGCTGTGGATTGGTTTGATTGAAGGACTATCTTTGTACAAGAGAAACCAGAAGTGCTTTTCCAGACTGTATTACAAGGAGTAATAAGTAGGGGGCATGTAAGTAAGCATTCCATGTGGAGAAAGTTCTTCAGAAGTGCTAGGTCTTTTCCAGGATTTATTTCATGGCCATCAAGAATAATGGTAGCAGGTTGATGCATTGGAGGCTGTACTGGAGATGTGAGTAATGTCTCCAGAGTCTTGTAGCAATTTGAGTCTAAAGTCCCGATAGATGAGGATTGAGGGAACCTTCTAAGAAATGTCCAATGACCCTTAGCTCCTAGTGTTCACATTCTTGTATAATCCCCTTCTCCTTGAATATGAGCTGCACCTAGTGATAATTTTCAATGAATAGAATATAAAGACTTGGAATTTGAATAACTGCTCCCCAAAATTATGTGTCAGAGTCTTGGTCCTCAGTGTGGTGGTATTGGGAGGTAATGGAACTTTTAAGAGGGGGAGCCTAATGGGATATCTTTAGGTCAATTGACAAAGAACCTTGAAAGAAAATGTTGGATCCAATCTCCTCTACTGGCATGTTGTAATCTGCTTTCTGAGGGACAAGAAATTGAAGGAAACCAATTACACATGAGAAACTGAATCCTGTCCAAAGCCATGAGAGTGAACTTGGAAATATATTCTTTCCCAGATAATCTCTGAGATAATTGTCATCTGGTTTTGGCTGGAACCATGGATAGGATACTGTGTATTTCAGTGAAGTATAAAGTTACAAAGTAACTATGTTAAATCAATAATTTTAGAATATTCTAACCTAACCAATCAGATAAAGAAACTAGAACCTGGAATCTCATTCAAATTAGTGGAAAACATAAATCCAACCTATGAATCATAAGAAAGGTGTATACAAATATAATAAGAACTTGTGCTTAGAGAAAAATGCTCTAAAAATAGAACATGCCATCTGATTCTTTATAAAGATCTAATTCTACTACAAATTTCTTGATAACTTGAATGCTTTTACTAAAATTATACTCATCTATTTTCTTTTGAAAACGTTTTAGTTATTAATGTATTTGCAAATAATACATTCATTTTGGGGGAATAGGTACACAAGTGTTACATATTTTTGATTATTTTATCTCACTTTATCCCCCGTCCCTACAACCCAAAGTCCCCTGATCTCTTTCCATATCTAAAAAAATCTTGCTTTATATTTCCTGTCACATCTCCTTTATTTTTGTCTTTTATTTATTCATGATTCAGGCTTTTCACAAAAGGAAATCCATTCAGTGTCTGACTTATTTCACTTAACATTATACTCACAAGTTCCACGATGCCATTCTTCTTCAAGGCTAAATAGCATTCTGTTTTGTACACCAAACTTTTTATCCATGTCTTCTTTTGGGGAAGTATTTCAAAGTGAGTTGAACCTATACACACTGTATGCATGTACTGAAATATCACAATGAACCTCAGAAATATATGTACAATTAAACATGTTAGTACAAATAAGCTTTGAGTGTATGTCTGCACTCCCAGCTACTTGGGAGGCCCAGTCAAGAGGATTCCAATTTTGAGGCCAGCTTGGGCAACTCAGAGAGATCCTGTATCAAATTGAATAAATTAAAAAGGGTTTGGTTCAGCTCAGTAATGGAGCAATTGGCCACAATATCTGAACCCATGATTATGAATAAAAAAAGATTTATGAAAATTGGAAATTGGAAGAGAGGAATATAGCTGAGTAGCCTCTTGGGAAGTAAAATGTCCCAGACATTACAAAGGACACTTTTTCTATGTTCATTTTCCATTAATGTTAACAAGTCCTCAAAGACCGAGATATTGTAAACCAATTTAGCTAATTTTGATCTGTGCACATTGAGCTTTCACAGCAACAGAACTGTAATTAATCAGCCCATTTCCTTCAGACTTTCAGTTTTCTGGTCCCTGTCCAGTTTGGGTTTCTGCCATATCATTGTCATTGCTGCCTCAGTGGGTCTATGACTGCATCTGTCTTTATGCTAGCTCTGAGGACAAACTCTGACTCTTGCTCATCAAGCAGGGGACAGGTGATGAAGGATCATCACTCCTTTGTCAAGGTCCAGTGTAGAGATAGCACAAGATGGAAAGTGCTGTGGGAGATACCAGATACAAGAGGGACTCTGAGATCATTATTTCTTCCTCACCAAGTAAAATGGCGAGTAGCTAGATGGGATGAACTCCAAGTGCAAAGATTTATCTCAGAGACAGAGGAACATTTTTAACAAGTTATCTTTCAAATTAAAAATTAATTGACAAAATTACATATTTATGGGCTCATAGTGATAATTTGACACGTGTATACAACATGTAATGATTAGATTAGGGAAATTAGCATTACAAGTTCTTTAAATGATTACTATTCCTGTTAATGAGATGTTGTTTTATTCATTTGGTCTCCAAATCATGTGGAAGACATTCCTGCATTAGTTCCCTGAGCTTCAATTTATGAAGCTCTACCTTCTCCGTTGCCATTTTTCTTGTGTTTGAAACATTCAAATTTTTCTCTTATAATTTTAATATCATGCACACATAATTGCCATAAGCTACTCCCATGGCTGTTCTACAGCTGTGCTGTCAAACAATAGAATATATTCCCCTTGTCTAATTGAATTTTGGTACCTGATATCCAAGCTCTACCTTTCCTCCTCCTATCATTTTTCAGCCTGCAGTGACCATGCTTCTACTTCCCAGTCTGGGTTTTATTGAGGATGTGAAAACTCTCAGTCAGAGCTCTGCTTTCTTTCCATACTAGGTCAAGCTCCCTTGGGCATATCTCTTAGCAGTGTAGGGAATTCATCTAACTGTGCCCTAAATGCTTCTAAATGATCATGAGTGGTGATAAGGGTGAAGAGGATTAGAAGGAGGACATGAAAATATAACCAAAATATCAACTTTTATCAAATTTCCCCAAGTGCCAGTCTCTATGTAGTTTATTTAATTTCATCTGGATAACCACCTCCTGGCTATAAGTGAACATATTGTTATTCTTTTGCGTGAAGTAAAGCATAATGTTTTCTCATATAACTTACTCCGTATCCTGTGATGGAACTGATGTGAGGCCAGGATTGAATTGAACATACTCAGTCCAGACGTGGGGCAGCTGGCCATGGTTCTCTTCTGACAATACGACCAGCCATTTTTCTTCTCTGTCACCCCAGCAGATACTCCAGGCTCACTGTGTTTTTCTCTTTGAGGGTTCCTGGTAGAGCTTGGTAGAGAAGAGTGGGTGCTCCTTGTGTGATAGCCAACTCACCTCCATCATGAGCCTCACCACTGTTTTGTGCCTGTGGTGGAGAAAGCACCCAAAACCCACATCTTGTTTGACAGAAAACTTGCTGCAGCTGTAGGATGTTTTGCAGCTGACCTAGTATATGAGAATTCCTCTTGCCCTCCACTAACGTGGCATGGTTTTACTCCTGTAGAATTCTGCTTGCTTCCTTTGAGCCTTCTGCAACTGAAAGCATGGTTTAAAGAGAGAAATCAAACTGCTTCTCAGGGCTGAGAGATATTTCCAGGCACTAGCCTCTCTCAGAAGCTAGCTTTGAATAAATGGACCCAAATCTGACTCAGAGTGTGGCTCATTACTATAGTTGCAACTCACTCTGGCTGAACTTTTGCTACTGTAAACATGGGAAGGGTCTCTTTTAACTTTTTGAAGTTTACCAAAAAGAACTAAATAGTTTATTTTATGTGTGTGTGTGTGTGAGACTAAAAGGTGTAAATTTAAAATCTTTTCTCCACTTATTCTGTGTGAAATGGAGAAAGTTGTTATTTTTGAGCCTCAATGTCAACATCAGAGTTCATTTTTAGTTGATAATACTTTGATGAGTCAGGATTAAATAGATAATCAAAACCACTTACATGATCAAGTGTGTGTGAATACATGTAAGGGAAAATTAGTTATTATTGTTTTATCATTCAACTAAAATATTCTGTGATATGAAGATTTGGGGTTTTTAATTAGTACATATTTTATTACATAATGCTTATGTTCATTGTGAGGAATAGGTCCATGTAAATAAGGCATATTAATTCTTTTTTATTTCCTTTTCCTTCTCCATCTCCCCTCTCCATCTGGCACTTTTAAATAGATTCCTGGAAAAAAACACTATATTTTTGTCCTTAAATCTAATTTTTGTCTAAGATGATGTAGAAAGTTGGAGGAAAATGACTGTGACATCCTTTTCTGCTTTTCCAGCGTGTTTTTGACACAGAGTTGCCTATCAAAATAATGAATTCTCTGGTAAATATCGAAGAGATCCTTCTTTGGTTCACAGAAAAAGTGTCATCTGTGTAGCTTGCACATTTGAGTGTCCTTTTCTACTTGTGCTTACTGGTTTCAGGAATGCCCCGTAGGATAAGAGACAAGATTCAAGTCTGTTGTATGAATTCTCTGTGGCATTTATAATTTTCAATGCCATAGATTCTACAACATTTACATTTCCAAAACCTTTTGAGATATTTTCATAAACATGAAAAGAGAGTCAGAAAGAGAAGATGTGCATGTGTGTGTGTGTGTGTGTGTGTGTGTGTGTTTATGTGTGTGTGTGTGCTAGGGATTGAACACCAAGTCTTTGTAGTAAGGTATATCCCATCATTTTTAAATTGAATTTTAGTTTTATGCACTATTGTGGTTTTAAACCCAGGGTAGTTTTATTTTGAACCCAGTGCTTTTTTTTTTTTGTCACAGGGATTCACAAGTTGCTAAATTGTTCTAGCTGGGTTTGCATTTTTCATCTTCCTGCTTCAGCCTCTCAAAGTGCTGGGATTACAGACATTCACTATCATAACTGGCAGAATGGATAAATATTGTTGCATGGATTGGGAAACACTTTAAAATTCCAAATCCTTCTGTGCCCCAGAGCACAGAGACAAGAAAAAACTGTTCTCTCAGCCATATAAGCACATTCCAGGGAATTAAAATTGCTATTGGATCATATTTTATTAATCAACCTGGAATAAATTCCAATAATGTTTCAAGTCTTATTATGAAACCATGGGCAAATATTTATCTTCAACTCCCTTAGGTGCCCTACATTTCTAGAGATACATATTTCCAGATAAGTAGTGTTAGCACAGAGAGGCAGAGTGGCTTACACATCCTGCACAGGAAATGACTGAAGGATGTGGGCCCCAGACTTTGGTCCACTGACTGTAGTCTCAGGGTATGACCACTCAAGCTGAGCTCAGTGAGTGTTTTTCTTGTCAAATTTGCTTGACTACCACTGAATGAACCAAATTAGACTGTTCATTCTTCCTCTTTGGATTCAGTAAGTTAATCAGTGAAGCAGGATAATGAATACAGTTTGCAGGGGCTTTTATGGCATAACAGTTGTAAGAATTTCTATGAATGATAATGCTTTTCATTGCCAAGGTTTGATATCTGACACATGGAACTATTACTACTCACATGAGCATTTTCACAGGGAGTTATCATGGAACAACTATTAGATAAACTTTGTAAGTATTTGTAACTTGATAAAATAATGTAACTGATAACAACAGCCATTTCTCTATTGAGAAAACACATATAGGCAATAAATCGTAACACTGAACACGTACTGGATTTTTCCACTCCAACAACTACCAAACATACAGATACCCTATAGGAAGTTTCACTTGAGTGAAGAGAGAGTAAAGGCTCAAAATTGTGATTATTGCCTTGAGAAATTGTTTTGCAAAAAAGGTGTTAGTAAAATGAGGTGTAATTCTCAGGAATTACAGTATTATGTATCAGATAAAGGATTATGTTTCAATCTATACACCATGGAAAGACTTTAATTCAATGTTGAAGTGAAGAAGAAGGTTTTATATATACTATATAGTGTAGCCTACTAGTTACACAAATTTTCAAGAAAACATACAAATACTTATACTAATGGCCATCTTATGGAATCATTGACAGAAAATATGCCCACCAAATTCACGACAGTTGTTTCATCTGGGGGACAAATATATAGAGGAATGGAATTGTGCATCAGTATAAGAAAACTAAAAAATTACTAGTTAATATTTCAAATCTCTATAAAATAGTAGTTCTGAAGCAAATAATAAATGATAAAAATGCACATTATTTTTATTTATTTTTATAAGCCCAAAATATAAATAAAGAGCAAAATCAAAGATAGATAGTAGGATGTAAGGAGGCAAAGTTTTCTCATATGGGAAGAGGATCGAGAGATGGAGGGAGGGGGACAAGGGGAAAGGGGATGAAAAAGGAATTCAGATGTTATGTACACAAACCAACTCCTCACAAAGAATGTATACTTTATGTCTTATAAACTTGTATTAGTAATGGCATATTTTCTAGTGCACAGCAAATATTCAAAGGCATTTATCCTCAAGGGTGAACCACTATGAACCACTATGGACCACACCAGTAGGGAAAATTATTTAACTGGTTCTATGGTTGCTAGGACATTTCTATATTTTCAATACTCACAGGTAAGTATAATGATCAACTAGGATTGATGACGACTGTTCTAAGCATTTTATGTATTTTACTTAATTAAATTTCTTAAGAATACCTCTGTAAGTTAAGTTTATTTAGGATTTCCATTTTATTGATGTGGGAACTCCCTGACTCTTTGTTACATTAGCCTCTCTGTACTTTTCTCTTGTGTATTTCCCCTCAAATTAAACCATACTGATATGCCAAGACAAAGGAGGATTTTTGCCTTCATGGAGATGATTGGAGGACTGAAATCTCTTCCTCAGGAAAGTCAGAAGTGAACAGCTGGTGACTAGATATAAGAAGGCTGGGTGCTGCACAGGCGCAAGGACACTAGTTCAATCCCCAGTACCAAAAAAAAAAAAAAAAGAAGAAGAAGCCTGGGTGTCAGGCCTGGCTTTGGGGCACTGCTAGTCTTAATTCCTTAACTGTCAACAAGAGGGTTTGATTTGAGGAGGGCGTATCACTTCTAATTGTTTCAGATTAGAAATACATTTAAGATTGATCCAAACATTCTATACTATGTACATATATCCTAACCTCATTCTGTACCCCATAAATATATATTTATTATAATTTGTCAATAAAATATAAGAAATGGATTTAAGCAATTTAACCAAGCCATACAACAACAACTAAATCAACAGAGACGTATCAGATAGCTATGTTTCCTTGGTATTGTGTGAGGTTAATATAAGTTGATACTGAGTAAAATGAAAAATGGAAAGAAAATATTTCTACTTTTAATTTTCTTTCTTTTCTTTTTCTTTTTTTTGGTTCTTGAGACAGGGTCTTACTCTGTAGTCTAGGGTGAACTATATTCTGGAGCTAAGGGATTTCTTTTTTTGGAGGTAAAATCAGAATCGGAGAGGACATTTGGATTTCAGATCATTGTGGTTGCCTGGTTTCAATGGAGGGGCTGTTCTGATGTAGCAGACAGCAGGGAATCTCATAGCACTGTAGTACTAGGAGCAATTCCAGGAGAAGCTGGGAGATGCCTGTAGACATACCCAGTGCTCAGGAAATTCTGTCCATTTGTTGATTTGTGGTGAAAAAATATTTGTTAAGACATTGATGGCGTGCTTAAATGAGGACAATGCCAGAAAGTAGAATGACATGACCTTAATGTGCTTTAAGCTCAAAATTTTGGTAGATGACAGCAGAAGCAGGGGCCTATCCTATCCCAGTACAGCATGGTTCTCATGGAGCCTCCTGGTTCTCATGGCCTTGATTAAGCCCTACCCATTGTGTTCAATGAGTCTCATGATTCTTCTCCACCATGAGAATATTGAAGAAGTGATGCACAGTCATTTATAGAAATAGGATGAATAAACAACTACAGACAACAAAAGCACAAATGGATATTTAGAAAAAAGGAAAAAGGATGACTATCATACATACTCCTCATAATGAGTAGACAAAGAGCCCAGGAACATTTATGGACAATCATTTTCTCCTTTTCTTCTTTCCCAGTAAGTTAGGAAGTCTGTAGAGTTTGTGATAAACCACACTAAACTGGTAATTATGAACTATGTGCACTGAACCTTCAAAGTCCCATAAAAATTAATACTCAGCTAGCCATGGTTGTGCATGAGTCTAATCCTAGCAATGTGGGAGGTTGAAGCAGGAGGATCCTCAGCTTGTTCCCAGCCTGTGCAAGATGGTAAATACAAAATAAAAATGGAAAAGGGATGGTGATGTAGTTCAAGCCTCAGCATCAGAAAAGATGAAAGGCAATACTCAGCCTGTGACTCTAGCTCCTCTGTGTAATGGCTCCAGCCATGCATCTCCTCCTTCCATGATTATCTAAGTTAGGAAGTGTTCATCTCACACAATGTTCATACCAATCTGAAAACAGAGCTTGAGCTCTCACTGGGCACCTGGCAAGCACTACATTTGCAGGCCTTGATCATCACCCTGCAGAGACACATCCTAACCCACTCAGTTGTGAGAGTGACCATGCATTAAGGAGGGATTGCTAGAAACATTGCTTAATTAGAAGTAGGACAAACGTGACATTTTTATGTAGCAAAATGGCAGAATCCCAATGTACAAAATTTCCACTATTAGGACTGGGAAGTAATGTTCTTAGCTTTGGTGAAAATTCCAAAAGTTATTTCCCATAGACATCTCACATATATCAGCAGAAAATGGGCCCCTCTAAACTGTTTTCTAAGCACATTAAATGATTATGAATGTGGTAATAAGTAGGAGGAAGAGGTAACAGTATTGACAACATCATCAAACAAGGTGCATATGAAGGTGCATACCTGTAATTTCAGCACTTGGGAGGCTGAGGTAGGAGGATCACCATGAGTTTGAGGCCAGCCTGGGATATATAGTAAGCTCAAGGACAGCCCAGACTATATAAGGAGAACCGACCTAAAAAATACCAAATACAATATCATGAAGTCTTCTTAAGGGCTTCTTAATTTCCACTGCCTGAACTACAGGTTCTAGGTAGTCTGCTTCATTTCTCCTGTGCACACTTCTCAAAATTATAAGCACCTGCTCTGTTATTATTTTGAAGAAACAGTAGGAATACAATATTTTTATGTAACTTCTACTGGGTTGTTAGGTAGAAAGAGTGAAGCCTTGCCTGAATTGATCTGCCTGATTTCAGGGCACCTTAACAGGGCACATTATCAGGTTGTCATTTGTCTTGACAGCCTAAGCAGTAGCTCATTCCCTTGTCCCTCTGGGAGGAAACCTTTGTCATTGTATTCTGTCCTACTGAGATTCCCAGTATACACAGAGGAGAAATGTGAACTGTATTTGTATCACCTCTAGAAAGGAAAACTGTAGATCACAGAGAAAGTACGCAGATGATAATTCAGCACAGATATCTCTCTTTCACCCTGTCTAGGATACCTTCAAAGATGTCTACATCCTGAAATCCTTTTATTTAATCTTCACAGGAAACATGAAGTCAGAATTCAATTCAATCTTTTGAAAATACTGGAAGGAGTTTAATAATGTGACTTATATGTATCAACGTATGATCTCTGCTTAAATGTTTTTGATGGTCAAGAAACAATGAAAAAGGTTAGTACAGGCACAAAAATTAATTTTGAGTCCTGGTGCTTCCATTTATTATTACGCCTGTTATGTCCAGCAGGTAGCTAGTTCTCCATGACAAAGAATTATCATCTGAATTGATTTCTACTGGCACAGGTGCATTGAACAAGAATTAAACCAATAATACATGCTCCATATATGATAGATAAGGGATGAATGGATAACATATGGACAAAGGAAAATTTTGGTTTCACAATTACTCATAATTATGAAGTCAGTATTCCTGTACTTCAACTAAGATATTTTGTGACCTGAAGTTTCAAATTTCCTGTTGCTGCAAAAGGTCATTTTACTTTTGTTATTATATAAGTATATACTTTGTATTTGGAGAATTGCTAACTCATTTCTGATTTTTGAAAACCTGTATCTTGCTTCATACAATGGTGGCCCTAAAAATTTTTTAAAAAGCAAAGTAAAATAAAACCTCTGTTAAACTATGAAAAAATGGCTGGAATCAGTTTGGTTTCAACATGCTTGTTATGCACATTCCTTCTTTTTAGGGATATACTAAATAACTGGAGATAATAGCTTTTGTTTGTGTCTATGTCATGTATACGTTAGCCCTATAATTCCATCCAGTACCATGTACCACACTCAATTATTCAACAGACCAGCCATATTTTGTGGGCCTAAAAAAGAAAAAAAGTAAAAAAGTGAAAAGACCAGATAAATCTTACTGATTGTACTGAGACACATTTTAGAGTTTCACATTATTACAGGATCCAGTGCTGCTTTACA